>PVJS01053256.1:0-13347 GCA_004027185.1 Glis glis | reverse complement strand
AAAAAAAAAAAAAAAAAAAAAAAAAAAAAAAGTGATGAAAAGAATTATTAAACTTTTATATATGATGAACTTTTATATATGAAACTTTTTATATATGAAATTTTTTATATATGAAAAGTTTAATATATATTAAACTTTTATATATGATGCAATAGAAAGCAGTCCTCTTGTCTCTTCTCTAAATATTATGTCAATATTTAATGCTTCATAAATTAATTAGCTTTTACTCATAATATTCTCTTTAATCATCATGAACTACCCTGTGAGGTATTTAGAATTAAGCACTTTTTGTAGCATGGAAATTAGAAGTCTTGCCTCAAGTTGGTGACATGTGGTAGGTCACAATACAAACCAGACCTTCCTATTTTGAGTTTGTAGATGTTTCTACATCACAATGCATGTGTATTTAGTTCTATTTTTATTTTGAAAGCTCTCACTGTGAGCTTGGTACTCTTGTGGTATGGAGGGTTATGGATGGCTAAGATACGCTCCTGTTCTCAAGGAGCTTATAGTTTAGCTTGGGAAACAGACACAGAGTGGATAATTACAATATGGTGAATGCAAGTAAAATGGGGTTCCGAAAAGGATTTCTGGAGGGGATAAAGTCTTAGCTAGGAGGAGAAATTAGCCAAAGATATCAGGAAAGGGCATTGCAGGCAGAGATATGAATATGCATGAAGGAAAAAGACTAGAAGAGCATGGAATTTGTTGGGACATAACAAACAGTGCAGTATTATTTAAACATAGGATGTGACACATTTCCAAAAGGGGGAATGTTAAGGGATTGAATGAAGAAGTTCAGAGCCAGATGCTGAAAGAGTAGAAAGAGCAGAGAGCTCCAATAATTAAAATATAAAAACAATATGGCCCACTGATGACTGAACTCAAAGATGAGGGAGAAAGTCATTTGTGAGGCCTCTCTGGTATGCCAGTAGAAAATTAGAGCAGACAGGGATGGAAGTGGAGGGCAAAGGGTGACTGAGTTTGCCACATACTGAATAGGAGATTCTGTGCAACATTAAAATGGATCTGTGGGTTAGAAAGGTGAATGATCAAGTGTGTAGCTTAGAAACATCAGGACTGGAGATGTAGAATGATGTGGAATTTCCAACACTCTAAACACAGATACATCTAAACACATATGAAATACAAAACACTACAACTGCAAAATAATTTACATGGTTAGGATTGTTAAAATTATT
The DNA here is from genome assembly GCA_004027185.1 of Glis glis. NCBI lineage: Eukaryota > Metazoa > Chordata > Mammalia > Rodentia > Gliridae > Glis > Glis glis. Next base: position 12,145 of record PVJS01053256.1, on the reverse strand, counting down.
GCTGTGTTTCTTCCTAAAGGAGTAATAAAAGAGAAGGTAACCAAAGTAAAGCTTCTAATCACTGACACCTAAAAACATTGTATAGGCAATTTGAAATACCTCTGCAATAAAGTTTGCATTCTGCATTCAATTCCATTTCCTAAAGTAATTTTTATTTGTATGTTACTATAGTAGCTTTCAATTTTATATGCTTTATTTCTGCCTCAAACCTCACATTTACAGTAGTCATTTTCTCCTTCTAGTTCATTGTAAAATACAATGACACTAAGCGATGTAAGTACATTGCTTGCAAATTATTTTAAAAAAAGACTCTAAGATATCAATCAATGAGGAATATTCCTCTACTGCTTGCATAAAATATATATCCCTAAATGTACATATTATGTCATTAAATACTTGCTTTTTAAAAAGTAACATGGCCATCACTATCTTTAAGGCCTGTGGATTTCTAGGATTATTTATAATATTAACATACAAAATCAGTATTGCAAAAGATGTGTCTAATTATATGTAAAATAGACTGGAACTATAGCCACCTAAATATATGGGTATATAATCTCTAATCTACAATTCCAAATCTCATATACGTGTAAAACTAATAACTTATTATAAGTATATAGAAAACTTGACTGGTGGCAAAACTAGATTACCCTGCTAATATGAGACTATTTATAGTCTTTACTTTTTCCATGAAGTAGGAATATTCATAGAATTCTCTTCAGAAATACGTGTATAATAAATATGGGGCGCTTCTCCTAATTCTCATAGAGGAAAGTTCCCTATACACTATGTGGATGCAGACAATCAGGAAAATCCTGAACTCCAAAACACAACCTGCCTCATGGAGTTTGGATAACTAACTGTGCATTAGTATCATTGAGAAACAAAAAAATAAAATAAAATTTTGGTGGAATTATAATCTAGAAATTCAATTAAACTGAGTTGTTAGAGTTAAGGTTTTTTACATTCTTGTCACTTTAAGAATAGATTGAGCCATACAATATAGTTCTTCATGAAAATATTTTCCAGTTTTCATCTTCTTTTCCCAAAGCATCTTGTCCTAATACTTTATTTCACAACATTCTTGAGAAATTGTCACCGGATTTTCTATGGAAAGGGCAAAAATTTAAAGGCCCAAATTATTCTTAGAATCATTTTGATGGGGTTAGGATTGAAACTGCAAATACTGGGCTTGAATGAAATATAGAAAGAGAAAGGCAGGAGGGATACACTCAGAAACTTACAAATGGGAGCCGGGCGTGGTGGCGCACGCTTGTAATCCCAGTACTTTGGGAGGCGGAGACCGGAGGATCAGGGTTCGTGGCCAGCCTCAGCGCGCATGCGCGCGCACACTATCGATCGATCTATCTCTCTCTTCTCTCTCTCTCTCTCTCTCTCTCTCCTCTCTCTCTTCTCTCTCTCTCTCTCTCTCTACCTAGTGAGGCCCTCCGCAACTTCGTGAGACCCGGTTTCAAAAATAAAGCATAAAAAAATAGGGCCGGGGGCGTAGCGCGGAGGTAGAACGCCCCTGGGTTCAATCCCTGGTACCGCAAAAAAAAAAAAAAGAAAAAAGAAACTTAGAAATGGAACCAAATTATCAACTTGCAAGGAAAGTGTGGGGAAAATGGGAACACACAACCACGTTTATGCAACTTAATTCAAAACCTCAGTTAAGTGCCACCCGGAAGCATGCTGAAAGCATGTTGAACTTGTCTCCAGTGGAAGGCTTCTTTAATGAAACCCTGTGTCCAACAGAGAAATGATTGCCATTTTGGGCTTGGCACACAAGATGAGGAATAGTGTGATTGGTTCCAGGACTCTACTTTACCAACAGATTAACCAACTTGAATAACCCTAGACAAGTGGGAGGCTAAGGATGATAGTTCTAGAAGTCACCTGATGAAGAACAATCAAAGACCAAAATATCTACCTTGAAAAAAGAAATCACTCTTGGTGAAAATTGGCTTTATTGCCTTTTGAAATGAATCAACACATTCTGAGTGGGTAAATAAACCAGTATTGTCAACGGGTGAGAGTGATTTGACACATCATTTTATCTCAACACCAAACAAATGGACTGAAAACACTAAGAACTGGAACAGGAGTTACTCATACAGGTTTGTGGGATCACCTAATATGGTGAGACAGAGAGGCTTTGATGATTCATTCCATTTTGAGAGTCATAAATATCTCAATGTGACACCACAAGCTAATAGTATAGCTGGATTTAGATTTTAAGCAACTTGTTTGTATAATTTTCAATTTTCTAAAAATATATGAGCTGTAAGACATAAATAACTTCATGGTGAGAAGTCAACTCTTTCACGTTGTGCTCTACTGTCTTTTAACTAGAAGGCCAATCTAACTTGTCTTTAGAAGAAAACTATAGTGGCAATGATTATGAAAAATACCTGATTCATATCTTATTGGCTTTCTCATACCTAAAAGAAGCAGAGCTGGGCATGGTGGTGCATGCCTATAACCCTAGTACTTGGGAGGCTGAGACAGGAGGATTGCAGGTTCAAGACCAGCCTTGCAACTTAGTGAGGACCTCAGCAACTTAGTGAGACCCTATTTCAAAATAAAAAATAAGCCGGGCATGGTGGTGCACGCTTGTAATCCCAGTATATGGGAGGCTGGGACAGGAGGATCATGGGTTCGCGGCCAGCCTCAGCTACTTAGTGAGGCCCTCTGCAACTTAGTGAGACCCTGTTTCAAAATAAAGAATAAAAAATGGGGCTGGGGGTGTAGCTTGGAGGTAGAATGTCCCTGGGTTCAATCCCCCAGTACCACAAAATAAAATAAAATAAAATAAAATAAAATAAAATATAAAATAATAAAATAAAATAGGGCTGGGGGTGTAGCTTGGGGGTAAAATGCCCCTGGGTTCAATTCCCAGTACCACACACACACACAAAAAAAACCACAATTACACAACTCTTCAATAAGTAAATTGATCCTCATCCTTAACTCTAGAGAAAAGTGAGCATGAATGAATGAATAAATAAGCTGGCAATCATTAAAATTTTCCATTTTTTCTATAAAATGAAAAAGATTGACAGAAATGTATTTAAAAACAACTAATTTAACAACATTAACTTTGTGTGAATAATGCTGAATTTTGCCTTTTCTCAATGTCCAAAATATTTTTAAAATAAGAAGAAACTAGTTTAAGTTTGGGGTGTTTTGTTTGTTTTTTTTGTGTGTGTGTGTATGTGTGTGTTGCTAGAGATCAAACCCAGGGCCTTGTGCATGCTAGACAAGTGCTCTACCACTTGACTACACTCCCCAACCCACATGAAGTATTTTTGGAGAAGAAATTCTAAGAATTTTTAAGCAGGTAGGAGACATTTTTAAAGAAAGCAAAGAAAACAATAATTTGACAGTAGACTTCCAAACTACTATATTTCCAAAAACAGATCACATTACTGAAAATTAAAAATAGATATTTCCAAATGTCATGATTATGTTCAAAACATAAGAAAGATAAAACTGTGTCCACATTCTGGCAATTAAAATCTAATCAACAAGCGGTTTTCTATTTCCACCCAAACATACAAAGAACATTTTCAAGAAAGAGATTAGATAGGAACTCAAATTTCCACATTCTCCCCCATCAGTATACTATGATTTTGAGGCAAGGTTTCATGTAAATTAATTATTATTAAATTTTTCTTACCAAAAAATGCATATCATATCTATTAAGTAGAAAAGTAATTATAGGAATAAAGCAAATCTTATTGAAATCGTATCTCATTTTCATTTACACTAGGAATGACAAGTGTGGGAAGCATACCTGTGGCAGGGCTGAGTTGAGCTGCCTCTGGAGTGAGTCCCTGTCATAGATGACATCCTGCAGTCTTTGCTGAGCAAGAGAGAGGCTTTCCTGGGTCTCCCGAAGAGTGTCTAGAAGACGATCCCTTTCATCTAGCATATTCACCATCAGTTGCTCAAAATGGGAGTCCGAGTCAGAGCCACTGCTTTGGGACCCCCTTTGGCTCATCGGGGTGTCCTCGTTAATTGTCGGCATCACTTCACACATCATTGCTTAAATAAAAGAAAGGCGGAGTCTTAGGTAAAGATGCGATTCCGATAGTGCCACCTGGCTATCATCTCAGTCACTCTTTGTAGCTGACTAGCTTAATTTTCCTTCTTCCTCTACTCCTTGCCCCAATTCAAACCCAGCTAAATGTTTTGACCTCAATGAAATATGATCCATTCACTTTCTCCAACCTACACACCTTCTCACTACCTGACAATCCACAATATACCCCACCTACAAAATCCAACTTGGTTCCACCTCTTTCTTGGTTTTTATTTTCTTGATTTATTCCACTCTAATTCAACTTACAGAAACACCTTATTTTAATTAGTACTTCATTAGCTTTCTTTCCCTGCAAGTTTACAAATCTCTTAAAGCTAATACTTTGATGCTATTTGTTATTATATTGTCAACATAAAGCACAGTGTCTGGCACTTAATGAATAAGAAGTAGCTGATTTTTGAATGACCTAGGTAATTGAATCATTGTTCACCTTTTACTGAGGAAATTCGAGACAATTAAGTTTTTATCTCATAGAATGAACAAGTTTTACTTTGCCTTTCAATAGATTTTTTTCACATCAATTAGTTTAAGGCATTTTGACCTTACGACTATCATTTTATTATTTCTATATATTCTCTTCCTGAATCTATGAAGACTTGATAAGTGATACTGACTGAATTAGACTTAAATAGAAGTCTATGCAGAGTTGATGAGTGATACTGACTGAATTAGGCATAAACTTTATAAAATAGGCTGAGATAAATAAATTTGATAATTATACTACTAATTGCACCTAATATTCCTTTGTTTCCTGTTAGGTGCCTTGTCTGGTTTCTAGCCAAACAATACAAACTAATACTCTTTCAAGTATTCCACAAAACAGATATGGTCAATTATATTAGCTAATGCAGTAACTTCACATCTCAGCTGCAAATCACAAGCTCTAAGCCTTGAAATAAATGAACTGTTAAAAATATTTGTAAAGTCATGTATTAATTTGATTTTAAATAGATAACATAGAAATTGAGATGCAACATTGTCTATTATGTGGCATCTTAAAAATCAGAAATTATCTCATTGTATCATTCATCCTTGATTTTATGGTTTTGCTTTTTTTTTTTAAGTTCAACTCATCTCAATTTCAGTTGATATATGGTGGTCAGGAGCTATTAGCTTGGTTTTGCAGAAGGCTGATGTAGAGAAAGGCTGGTTTGGATGTTGATCCTGAAGCATTTTTTGGTTTTATAATACAAGGTTAATTTATTTTTCTTCCTACATATTCACATCCTTTGGGAAAATATTCCTGATGATATTTTCAAATAAAATGTCAAGACTTAACAGTTCAGTAGTTAATTACTTTTTATGTGATTCTCCATATAAATTGGGTTTTGTGGAGATAAATTTGATTATTTATAAATGATTTAGTCAGGGCCCACTGAAAACTAAGTGAAACTTTTTTTTAAAAATGTAGGAAATTATTTTTGTGACTGATAACCTATGTAAAAACTTAAAGTTGGTAAATTTTATAATTCAAAATGCTTAGAAGTTTTGTTCACCATTCAAAACACTGAGCTACCTGAAGGCAGGAATTTGACTTGTTCAATTCATATTTACCCTAAAATGAATAATAAAGTTGACATATAGAACCAATTTACAAACGCACACACTCTCCCTCACATATTTACTAATATTGTTAGCCACTACTATTATTATAAAATTTTCTGCATTTTTATGTTATTTGATTTTCATTCAAAAACCATAACAAAGTTGGAACAATACTTTTTTAACTCCCACAAATTTTCTATACATTAATCAAAAAGGAATTGGAAAACAAAACAGAACAAAAAAGATTCCAACATATTTGGCTATTTAAAATAAAATCCACACATTGAGTACATGTATCATTCTGAGAAATCATCACCAGAAGCCAATGTATTGATTTTTTACATTAAGGTTAAGACAAAGTACTCCTAGAGAAAATGATAAACTGTGACAATTTGTGCCAAAACACTGATAGGATTTAAATTTTAAGATGATCTAAATACTCTTAAGTCTGTTTTAAACCATATCCCCTCCACTAGCCCCTCTCCACTTTGAATTACTTAGAACAACTTTAAATCCAAGGAAAAATATAACCAAAGTGATTATCGCAAGTATAATTTTCACCAGAATATAACATATTGATTCTGTACAACCTCTTGTTATCACCATGAGGCATTAGACATTCATAACCTTTAGGCTCTTAGATCAGTGAAAAGGTGGTCTTTGATATAGTCAGTTAAATGATGCTGTTGTGAGATGCTGCAATGGGGACTTAGAAAGTCTATCAAATCTACATGCAAAAGAACTTGATTCCATTCAGCATAAGAAGCAGAACAAGTTACTTTGCCTCCCAAAACTTCAGTTTTTCTCTTCCATAATGTAGGGAAAATAATCTATGCCTTAAAATCCTATTTTATGGATGCAAACAGTTAACTCACTGAGAACACACAGAAAAGATATATAGGATTTCTACAAATTCACATATTTATTTCCATTATAAAGTGAGCAACCTTCCTCTTTGCAGAAACAGTATTTTACCTTTGTGACTCCTTTTGCTTCTAGGCCTAAAGGTTTAGTCCTAGTGGATACTTCTGAACTCCTCAAATCCAATTTACAAAAATCAAATTATGCAAAAGTTATCTAGAAAAAATATGAATATATGTTGCTTTTTCTTCAGTCAACCTAAATGAATAAACCCAAAGTCTTCTTATCAAATATTAAGGCAAAGTGTCTACAAAATATAAAGCTACTTTTATGAGCTGTTATAGTTCTTGAATTAGAACTCAGATTCTAATGTATTGCAAAATAGTTGAATAATCCTTAAGCTATATCGTGACATTTCTTCAATGCACATCGTAAGCATTAGAAGCAATTAAAAATCTGTGTAGCCTTTTACAGAATAGATGCCATCTGAAAACAACTTGCATGGTCCAGAAGGGTATGGTCATTCAATATCTTCTGCATTTCAGCCAGATATACCACTTTTAATTTTTATAGTCTTTCTCCATATTAAAAAAGGCAAACATCAAACTATTCCTAAAGAAACAGAAAGGACAAACGTATAGTTTGCTTGGATAATCTCTTTTTCGACACCTGCTCCCTCCCTGGAGTCAACTTGATATATAAATTATATTAAACCTCATCTAGATATTGATGACTTGTCCATTAAATTCCTGAAAGTTTAAAGACATAGTTAGAAACATTTAATTTTGTAGTGAAAGGGAAACATAACAAGCTAGTTTGGTTTAATTATCCCAGTGCTTAAATTTAGCTTAAATAATTTTATTCCAGGAAAACCAGCTCCCATATTCTTAACACATAACCTTGACTGTCTTCTACACCTCTCAGATTTCAAAATAAAAGTTTTGAATGTCCACTGGAGTCACTACCCAAGGGATTTCAAGATTCAACGTGTTCCTCAGCAATATATGCCACACAAGCAGCACCTATTCAGATATGAGTGCCCCCCCAAAATTTTCCTTCTGTTAGTGAATAACTTAATCATATCGCTAAGATTCCGACCCTACTACAGGGAAAGATGCAATTATTCTCTATAGTGAGTTTCTTCTGCAAAAAAAAAAAAAATTAGTCTTAAGAATCAACCCAGCTCCACCTCAGTTAACCCATAGGAGTGCTTCGGTGAGAGAAATTCTAGCCATTGTCTGATTACATTACACGAATAGTCCTCCTTCTTTTTTAACTCTGAAACCCCCTGTCTGTAAGAAATCCTATCATCTCTAATGGAAGCATTGCCACTTTCCTGACCCAATCCTAATGCATTTGAAGTGGTCAAGGAGCCAGTTCGCCCCTCACTGCTGGACTGTTATCTCTCAGCCACACCCCCACCACCCTGAAGAAGTTGACTTCATAATTTCCACACTAAAATCGTCCATCCTGCCCAACCGGAGAGAGCCAAGCGGGCAGGAGGCAGAGAAACCGGAGATGGAGAGGCTGGGTGGAAAGCCAAAGGTACCTAACAGTAATCAGTAATCGACAAGGAGGAATTTGCATCTCATCTTCCCTGGGGGCGGGGTGGGGTCTGGGCGGCGGTTAAAAATAAATAAATACACGGAGCGAAGAGAAACCGTGTAACTCGAATGCAGTCGTTGTACCTAATGTCTGTAATTTCGGGTCCTGCTTCTTCCGTTGATCAGTGACAGCCGCAGTCTCGGCTCGGCGAGCGGAGCTCACACCCAGCACTCCTGGACCACTTCCCTAGCAAGCGGAGGAGAAAGGCAGCTCAGACACCCCGCGCCCCGCGCTCCCCCGGACGCGCCCGGCTCCGCGGCGTGGCAGCGGCGCGGCATCTTCCCGCGGCTCCGTCAGTGGCCCAACGGAGAAGCGTCCATCGGAAAAATGGCATATTACAAATTTTGCTTTGGGAAGCAGAGCTCGGTTCAGACCATTGTCAAAGGAGGAGGGGGGAGGCGGCTCTTAAAGCAGCCGCGGCCCTTTGCGGGAGCAGCCGCAGCTTGGCGCTGCCGCGGGGGAGCGGGGCGGGAGCGGGGCGGGAGCGGACTGGGCCCGGGCTCCACTTCCCGAAACTTAACCGCGGGCTGCTGCTCCCCTCCGCGACCCGGCCACCCGGGCTGTGCGCAGGGGTCCCTCCGAGCGCGAACTTTGGGAAGAGGCTTAAGGAAGGGAAGCTCCCTCCCAGTCCCCACCCGGAGCCCCTCCGGCGTGCAGGGCGAGCGCCGGAGTGTGGCCGCTAAAGGGCAGCGAGTCCCGGGGCGGAGAGGCAGGACCGGTCTCCTCCGGGCGTGCAGCCTGCTTCTGCTCGGGGCGTCTCATTTCACTTAAAGGAGGCGTTTCTTCTCCGGGAGGGGAAGCAGCCAGCCCTCCCACACCCCTTTTCTCCTTCCAGCCGCTCCCGAGCCTCTCTGCGGGCAGCAGTTGGCCGGCAGCACCAACCTGCTGGGAGCCGGCGAGGAGCTACGGCATCTCCCTCCGCACAGCCTCGTGCGGTCGCCCGCGACGCCTCCTTCGCCGTCTCCCCTCCTCCTCCTTGGCAGCCTCCACCTCCTCTTCCTCTGGAACAAGGGCTTCCCCTGGAAGCTGCTGCAGTGGTTTCCACCGGCCCTTAAATAAATTCTGAAGTAATCACGTCTTTGCTCTCCTCCTCACGCACACGCGCTCGCCGACACACCGTCTCTCTCGAAGCCGCTCCCGGGGCTGCTGAGGCTCGTGCTGGTCCCGGTGCTCCTGGCGATCGCGAGGGACAGAGATGGGCACAAGTGGGAAGGGGCACACTCTCCCCGCCTGCGCTTCTCCCACACAATGGTTTCTACAGGAAAGCAAGTGTGGGCGCGCGCCCTTGGGGATGGGGTTGACTTGGGCTCCTTCTGGCTCTGGCCTTCCGTACTTGTCAGAGCTTTAAGCAGCTCCCCCCACGCCAGACCAGGGCATGGTAGACGTGATTGTAGGAACCTGAGTTAATCCAGGGTGTGGCGGCATCTGTCACTTCTCATACCTCTCTGGCTCTTTTCCATTCATTGCTTTGGCGATGAGGACTGTGTGCTCAAGTAATCCCTCCCTGCCCTAGCAAATGTTAAATGTTAGCGTTTAGCAGAGTAGGGTGTCTCCACAGTTCCCCCTGTGTACCCCTATCGGATGTATCTATACATCCCTTTACCTATTTTTTTTGGTCTGGGGCTGGGGCTGATGTCCATTCCTGCAGAATATCAGGGATAAGGAGGAAGCAGGAGACAAAATCGGCACCTACTACAAGCAGAAAGGAAACATTTCAATGTGGAAGAGTCACATATCCTGGGTTTGATGAAAATAAAAAGGACGTGCATGAGAGAATTAGAAAAAGATTTAAGCATTAAGTGTAATTTGGGGATTAGTGCAAATATCCTCAGAGTGTAGTGCAAGAAACCCCAAAGGTATGTTTTACTTTTGGGTAAAGCAGAGTCCAAAGTTAACAAAGAAATAGTACTCAAATACTGACACACTTAAGCACAATATTCAAGAAACAAGAGTCTTTCTTTCTAGACTATTATTTAAATTCTGAATCTAACAACATAAGGATTAAGTACAAAAATATGAAGATTTATTAGATGTCAAATAGAACACTATTTTCATAGTGTGCATATGGGTCGCCCATCGATCTTGCTAACTTGTTCATTCTGATTCACTAGGGTTGGCGTCCACCCTAAGATTTTGCAGTTCTAAAGAATCCCAGGTGGTACCCCATCTCAACAAGGCTTTAGACCACCAGTCAACTCAGAATTTGATGAAGCTTAAATATCCTTAAACAGAGGAAATTCATCCCACAGGGCAACCCAGTCTAGTTTCAAACAGACCTAATATTTTAATACTCCCATCATATTAATCAGATATCAGGACTCATAACTTTCACTCTCTGGAATCCCACAGAAGACTTAAAATGGCCAATATACATGAAAGACTTTTATATTTTTTAAAGACAGTGATAATATCTACCTGTGCAAGAATTCTTTCCTTACTAAAACCTTGATTTAACTTTCCTTGGCAATCACCATTTGTCGAGAACAAGTTGAGATGTTCTGACCATTTCCAAGAGTTGTGATTGTAAGTATAATCCCCAATTCACAGGAGAAAAGAAGAGTCACACCTAGACCAGTTCCTCTAGTTCAGTGTCCCTCAAATTTAGCATACCAGAGAATGTCCAGAATGGCTTATTACAACACGCATTGCTCTGTCCCATCCTGAGTTACTGATTCATTAGGTCCACTGTGTGGCCCAAGGATTTGCACTCCTAATTAGTTCCCAGGGGCTACTAGTGTTACTAGATCAGCTTCCCACTTTGACGACCAATGCTTAGATAAATCTGGAAAAACTTGGAAACAACAGAAGTACAGAGCAAGAAAAAGAGCTACTAAAGATTTTGTGCTCAAAGCAAAAAGTCTTTTATGCAAATAAAAGTAATTTGTTGTCTTAAACAGTTTTTAAACTAAGATTATCCACATCTACTGATTTTGGTGACAAATCAATGACTAAGATAAAATATACATTATCTCCTGAATAGTCAACAAGGCTTAGCCAAGGATAGTGGACGCCTCCTCTTTCAATTTTAGTCTTAGTGTCTAACACCAACAAAAGGATTTACTCTCTAGAGGCATATAATATTATAGTGGCCATATCTACTAATGCCTCTTCTGCACATTTTATTTCAAATATAAACTTTTCATCTGTATATTACTTTAAATGGTGTACCATACAACTAGTCTCATCTATACTTTAGCAGCCAGTTCTTCCAACTCTACATATTCTATCACATAATGTATTAGTAGAATAATAATAATATATAACATATAATTAAAACACTTGTTTTAATTAAATCAAGGGTGGGTTTGAAGTAAAAATAAAATTTAGTAAGATTACATAATTAATTATCCAAAGAAAATGGGTAATTAAGCATAAGTTACAAAACTCACAAAGATTTAGTAAATAGCAGCAATTAATCTTTTAAGCAAAAGGATATTTTGGATGCAAATAGAATGCAATCATTCACAAACATGTGCAAAGCATTCATGGATAGTAGATTAAACAACTAAATGACTGATAAGGGTATTCCTCATTTTGGAAATAATTTAAAGATTTATATGAATACAAATACAAATGCATGCTAAAAATGTGAAGAAAAAGCTACATCATCAATCCAAAACAAGAGTAATTTTAAGAAGTCCTAGATAGTAAAACACATGTAGAAAATCGTCTTCAAAGTCATAGTTATATATAAGTCATTTAGCAATTAGCTATTGTTTTCTGATGAGTTATAAATTGGTGGACATGTTTCATATATCATCAACATGGAAGAGTGAGATGTGAAAGAAAGGTCAAGACCAGATTGGAAAACAGCAGATAATTTGGTATCAATTGCTGAATAATAAGTCATGCTAAAACTTAGTAATTTGTTGTTTTAAACAATCATTTCATTATTCATCATAGCATAAGTGGGCCTGGGTTTGCGGACAGCCTCAGCTACTTAGTGAGGCCCTCCGCAATTTAGTGAGACCCTGTTTCAAAATAAAGAATAAAAAATAGGACTGGGGGTGTAGCTCGGAGGTAGAATGC
>PVJS01053255.1:0-13347 GCA_004027185.1 Glis glis | reverse complement strand
CTCCTCCTCCTCCTCCTCCTCCCCCTCCTCCTCCTCCTCCTCCTCCTCCTCCTCCTTCTCCTCCTCCTCCTCCTCCTCCTCCTCCTCCTCCTTCTTCTTCTTCATCTTCTTTTTCTTCTGGCGTGGTACTGGAGATTGAACCCAAGGGCATCTACCCCTGAGCTAACCACCAACCCAATTTTATTTCATTTATTTATTTATTTACTTATTATTTGATTTGTACTGGAGGTTGAATCCAGAGGCATTCTACCTCCAAGCTACACCCCCAGCCCTATTTTATTTTTTATTTGGAAACAGGGTCTCACTAGGTTACTGAAAACCTCACTAACAACTCACTAGCAATTAATGAGACCCTGCTTCAAAATTGCTAAGGCTGGCCTTGAACCTGAGATCCTCCTATCTCAGCCTCCCAAGTACTGGGATTACAGGCATGTGTCACCACGCCCAGTCTTTCTTTCTCTTCCTCTTCCTCTTCCTCTCTCTCTCTCTCTCTCTCTCTCTCTCTCTCTCTCGTTCTCACAAGTAGCAATAACAATAGGCTTGTTTTCTTTTTCTTTTCCAGTCTAGCACTGGAGGTGCTAATAAATATAAGTAAAAATGAACCATCCAACAAAAGTAATCTATGTGATAGAATAATGGATACCTTTAGAGGTGTGTGTGTGTGTGTGTGTGTGTGTGTGTGTGTGTGTGTGTGTAAGAGAGAGAGAGAAATTGAGATTCTATGTATGTAAATTTATGAGCCAGGAGGCTAAGGTAAGAGGATTGCAAGTTCGAGGCCAGCCTGGGCAACTTAGTAAGACCCTATCTCAAAACTTAAAAATAAATAAATGAAAAGGGCTGGGGATGTGACTTAGTGGTAGAGTGCCTATAGGTTTAATCTCCAGCAAAACAAAAATAAAAACAAAATCCACCAAGCACCACACCAGATTTTTTAGAAGCGAGTCATATGAGACGAGTTACTTATTAGTGATACTGTGAACAAAGAAATCTTTCCTTCTACCCCCCAGCTCTGCCATGACTCTCCCTTCCACATTGCTGATCACTGCCCGAATCTCCAACTTGTAATTCACTGGAAAGGATGTTTTTAAATAATTATAGAGTCCAGGAAGTTAAAAAACACAGGGAATCCTTATCCCTTCTTCTCCCCGGGTGCTACTTTTTTTTTTTTAAGGTGATGGGGATTGAACCCAAGACTTCACGCAAGCTAGGTAAGCACTCTACCACTAAGGTCCCAGCCTCAGTGTTAGCTTCTTGCATAACTATAGTACAATATCAAAACCATGAAATTAGCTGGGCCCAGTGGCACACACCTGTAATCCTAGTACTTGGGAGACTGAGAAAGGAATATTGCAGGCTAGAGGCCAGCCTCAGGAACTTAGCGGGACCCTGCTTCAAAAACAAAAAATAAGCTGGACATGGTGGCACATGCCTGTAATCCCAGTACTTAGGAGGCTGAGACAGAAGGATTGCAGGTTTGAGGACAACCCCAGCCAGTTAGCGAGGCCTTCAGTAACTTTGTGAAATCTTGTTTCAAAATAAAAAATAAAATAGGGTTGGGGGTATAGTTCAGAGGTAGAATGCTCTTGGGTTCAATCCCTAGTTCCTAAATAAATAAATTAATGAATAAATAAATAAATGAGAAGGGCTGGGGGCGTATCTCAGAATCCCTGGGGTTCAATCCCTAGTACCAAAAATTAAAAGCAAGATAATTGAAGGATATCTAACCAAAAACCTACAGCTAACATTACACTGAATGGTTAAAGACTGAATACCTCCCCCTAAAGTCAAGAACAAGACAAGGATGTCCGCTCCCATTACATATATGCAACAAAAAGAAATAGAAGGCATCCCAATTGGAAAAGATGTAAAACTCTCTCTAGTCAGAGATGACATGATCTCTTGTATATAGAAAATCCTAATAAATAGAAACACATGCACAAAACTAATAAATTCAACAAGGTTGGAAGATACAAGATCAATATACAAAAATCAATTGTACCTCTGTATACTAACATGAGAAATCCACAAATGAAATTAAGAAAATGACTCCATTTACAATAGCACCAAGAAGGATAAATTATCTAGGAATAAATTTAACAAAAAAAATTTTGTTAAAAATTTGGGGGGAGGGCTAGTTGACCGATGTGTGCATGTATACTTCTACCGCCCTGAAACCCATCAAGATGTATGATTATGCCAGGCATGGTGGCACACACTTGTAATCCCAGTACTTGGGAGGCTGAGTCCAGAGGATCTGGGTTCGTGGCCAGCCTCAGCTATTTAGTGAGGCCCTCCACAACTTAGTGAGACCCTATTTCAAAATAAAGAATAAAAAAAAATAGGGCTGGTGGGGGGGGTGTAGCTCAGAGATAGAATGCCTCTGGGTTCAATCCCCAGTACCACAAAAAAAACAAGATGTATGATTACAATGTCCCATAAATAAAAAATAAAGACATTATCATGGACAAAAAATAAATAAATATAATTTACAATCCTGTAAAAAAAAAAAAGCAAGACTAGTGACCTGAAAACTACAAAGCATTGTTGAAAGAAACTAAAGAACACCTAAGTAAATGGAAAGACATCCATGGATCAGAAGGCTTAGCTTTGTTAAGATGGCAATACTACTCCTCAAATTGACCTACAGTCAGTGCAGTCCCTATCTGAATCCCAGCTCCCTTACATAGAGAATAATACAAGCTGATCCTCAAATTCATATGGAAATTCAAAGGACTCAGAATAGCCAAAACCACCTTGAACAAGAACAAAGTCGGAGGACTCACACTTCCTGACTTAAAAGCTTGCTAGAGAGCTACAGTAACCTAGACAATGCAATGCTAGCATAAAGAGAGTGTATAGATCAGTGGGATCAAGTTGGGTGTCCGGAAATAAACCCTTACATTTATGGTCAACTGATTGTCAACAAGAGTGCCAAGACAATTCAATGGGAACAGAATAATCTTCTCAGTAGATGGCGCTGGGACAAATGGATATTGACATGCATGCAAAAGAATTAAGGCTTTGTTTTGGGGGGGTGCTGGGTATTGAACCTAGGGGCCTCTACTTCCAAGTTACACCTCTGGTCCTTTTTGAAACAGAGTCTTGCAAAGCTGCTGAGGGTCTCCCTAAGTTGCTGAGGCTGGCCCTGAACCTGAGATCCTCCTTTCTCAGCCTCCCAAGCACTGGGATTACAGGTGTGTGCTACCAGTCTGGCTAAGAATTAAGTTCTTAATCATATTACATATAAATATTAACTTGAAATTGATCCAGACTTCATTGGAAGAGCTAAAACTATAAAACTTTTAGAAGAAAGTAGATGTAAATCTTCATGACCTTGGATTTAGCAATGGTTTCTTAGCAATGACACCAAAACACAAATGACAAAAGAAAAATATGACAAATTGGATTCTATCGAAATTAACAATTTGTATGGGTCAAAGGACACTATCAAAAAAATGCAAAGAGCCGGGTGTGGTGGTGCACGCTTATAATCCCAGTACTTGGGAAGTTGAGACAGGAGGATCGCAGGTTCACTGCCAGCCTCAGCAACTTGTGAGGCCCTCCGCAATGTAGTGAAACCCTGTTTCAAAATAAAAATAAAATAGGATTAGGGGTGTAACTTGGAGGTAGAATGCCCCTGGGTTCAATCCCCAGTACCACAACAAACAAACAAAAAACCTCTCCTTCCAAAAACCCTAAAAAACCCATTTTTGCCAGGTGCAGTGGTGCACACCTGTAATACCAGTTACTTGGGGACTGAAGCAGAAGGATCAGGAGTTTGAGGCCAGCCTGGGCAACTTAGTGAGGCCCTGTTGGAAACCCTATCTCAAGGGGGGGGGGGGGCGGCAGGCGAGGAAGCTCGGTGGTAGAGTGTTTGCTATAGCATGTGAGGCCTTGGGTTCAATTCCCAGTTTGTTTGTTTGTTTGTTTGTTTGTTTTAATTCCACTCTTCCTTGGGGAAACTCAGGCTTTATATACAGGGAAGGAGCTCCCTCTCTAGAGCGGTTCACCTGTCCACGTTCAATGCATAAACTTCCTGTCTGGACATGCACCTTGGGATGGATGCTGCAGTGTGCCGCTGGGTCCCTCCTGAAATGAAGGACTCAGTTTCCTAGTTGTCAAAAGTGTGGCCAAGCCAGGTGCCATGGCACACACCTGTAATCCCAGCAACTCAGGAGACTGAGGCAGGAGGATCTCAAGTTCAAGGCCAACCTGGGCAAGATACTGTTCAAACTAAAAAATAAAATAAAAAGGACTGGGGATGTAGCTCAGTAGTAGTGTACCACTAGGTTCTATCCCTAGTATAGAAGGAAAGGAAAGAAGGAAGGGGGGAGGGGAGGGGAGAAGGGAGGGAAAGGAAGGAGAGAGGGAGGGAGGAATGAAGGGTCAGGAGACAACTGCCAACTGTCAGCCCTCTTTGAGGACTGCCTCTGATGATAAAAATAGCCTAGCCCAAAGTCAAACCACTTTCCAGTGTAGCCCAATTCAAGAACCAATAAACAGAGCATAACAGTGAAACCCCGTCACTTCGATGTAGGACAAACAGGACCATTTGAGCTCTAGATCTCCCTGTGGGTTGGCTGAAGCCTTTCCTTGGGTCTGCATCACAACTCGACCTCCCTCTTTGTCTAATCCTACCTCCTTTCCTTCTCCTCAGACATTGGTCCTAAGAGGACTCCCTAATAAAACTCCTGCATGCTGCTCCCTCAAAGTTAGCCTCCAGGAGATTCCAATCTTCCCCTCCCTGCCTCCCTGCACACCGCTGGGCTTCTCCAGGGGACCAGTGATGCTCCTGGACCCTAGCGCGGAACAGCAAGGGTATCAAGGGGTAGGGAGCTGGGGCCTCTATGTCCCAAAGCCAGTGGGACCGAGGTTCTTACAGGATTTTCTCTTCCAGTATTCCACCAGTGTGAACTGCAGATACACTGAATACATCTCAGTAACTACATTAAAGTAAACCAATGGCTAGGAGTGGTGCTGCATGCCTGTAATCCCAGTACTTGGGAGGCTGAGAAAGGAGGATTGCAAGTTCAAGGCCAGCCTTAGCAACTTAGCAAGACCCTCAGCAACTTTGTGAGATCCTGTTTCAAAATAAATAAATAAAATAGGGCTGGGGGTATAGCTCAGAGATAGAATGCTCCTGGGTTCAATCCCCAGTACAAAAAAAAGTTTTTTAAACCAATAACATTAGACCCACACTAGACAGGAAACTCCTCTTTGAGAAACTCTCCTCATCTAGGTGCTTGATGTCATGGAAGGAAACACTTCCCTCATTCTTTGGAAAAGAATTCTCCCCTCGTCTATGAAAGGGAGTCATCTCTTCAAAGGGCTGCAGACTCAGTGAGGTAGTGCATGTGAGGGCGCCTCGCACAGCGTCCAGCATGTGGTAGATGTGATGCTACAAAGAAACACAGCGTTTGTGAATAGCAGCTCCCTTTGTTATCCCAGAGGAACTTGCAGACTCTGGATGGCTAAGGTCCTGCCCTTTCTCTCTGTAGGAGGATGGTGGCCAGTCCATCCTCTGCATTTGAGACACTTCCCTGCCTGTGTGGGAGGGGCTCTCGCCTGCATCAGAGCATGCTCTGTGCTTGTGCGATGATGTATATTGACTTCGTCCAGGACAGGACCTATTGCAACACTGCCGTGGAGGCGTGTGCCCCATCATCTTGAGCAGGGTGGACTGGGTACAGGCTGTTTCTTAGGTTTATTTGTCCATGAATAGTGCCCTGCAGAACACATTTTCTTTTGGAAATCCTGGTCTCTTCGAAATCATTATATTAACCTAGGAGGATATTTTTTCTAAGAAACAGCAGGATAAGAGTTAAATAGAAATTGTGATCGCCAGTTTGTGGACATGAAACTAGTAGTTGTAGCTACTACTTACTACTTACTACTACTACTCCTAGCTCCTGCTAGGAGCCAAACATTGTGCCGAGAGCTTTACAAGCATCATCTCATTAAACTCTCCTTTTAGACCTCTTTTAAGACTCCTTTTAAAGCCTCATTTAAAGAGGAAATGGAAGAACAAAAAGTTTAAATAATTGCCCAGCACGATACAACAATAACAGAGTCAAGATTCAAAATTCAGATCTGTCTGACTCTAAAGTCCATTAATTTCAATTTCTGGTTTGAACATGGTGGCATAAAGGTAGCATTTCTCTCCTCTTCATGAGAATCAGTCAAAACCAACAAAGAGACAGAGAAACAAAGACAGAAAATTCTTTTTCTAGAAAGTCGGAGTTATGGTCTGAATCTCCCCAAAATTTGTATGTTGAAATCTTAATTTCCAAGGTCATGGCATTAGGAGGTGGCGCTGTTGGTAGGTCATGATTAGGTCATGGGGCCCACCGTGGGGCCCCATTAATAGAATTAGTGCCCTTATGAAATAGGCTCAAGGGAGCTCATTCACCCCTTCCACAGTGTGAGAAGGAAAAGGCATTGTCTATAAACCAGAAAGGGGCCCCCACCAGCACCAAATAGGATGGCACTTTGATCTTGGACTTCCAAGCTCCAGAACTGAGAGAAATTTTATTGTATACAAGCCACTCAGTTCGTGGTATTTTGTTATAGCAGCTCACATGGACTAAGACAGTAGGAAGTAGCTAAAACCCCAAGTTGCCATTCAGCTGGAAGGGCCACCAAGGGTAGCAAAGATAAAGCACCAGAGCATGTGGAAGTAAGAAAAGGACCTAGCCGGTGTGGTGGCACATGCCTATAATCCCAGTACTTGGGAGGCTGAGACAGGAGGGTGGCAAGTTCAAGGCCAGCCTCAGCAACTTAGCAAGAGCATCAGTAAGTTAGTGAGAACCTGTTTCAAAACAAAAATAAATAAATAATAATAATAAAGAAATAAATAAATGGGCTGGGGATATAGCTCAGAGGTAGAATGCCCCTGGGTTCAATCCCCAGTACTAAAAATAAAAAAGGACCTACAGCAGACAATGCAATGGCTGTGTGTGTGCATGCTTAAGTGCATGTATAAATGGATTTAAGAATCCTCATATTTACCTATAGTAATCATCCTTTGGAGTGATACACATCTTATAAATATTGTAAACTAAATGTATAGGCATCTGCCTTTCCCACCAGAGAATATAATATGCCACGTTTCCCTCTTGTTGCTAAATTATATTAACTTAAGCCTCAGTTAGCTTACCTTGTCACTGGAAGATGCTTCCTTGCTTCCAAAGTCCATCCTGGCTGTCCCCTCCTCCTCTGGAGTGGTCAAGCATCTCAAAGCCACCCTGGACCTCCATTTTCTCTGCTTTACCCCACCCTAGAGGTTCCTAAACTGCCCTCCTTCAGTTGCTGCCGCTTTCCCTGGTACTACCTCACCCCAGCAAGGCACAGAAACCCCCACCTTTATTTCCACAGGGGACCAGCTAGAGCCAGGCTGTGATGTTTAGCAAAGGTTTTCTAGAAGCTGGTGGTGAACATGAGGGAATTATAATTCATTCCTAGAAACCTTACAGATCTAGGACTCTCCACTAAGTTCCTTGTGGAACCTTGTTGAGGGCCGTCTTAGAACACACACTGAGATTATAATCTTGGATCAGCTCAGTATGAATACATGGTATTTGGCTGGGTGGGATCTGCCTGCAAGCGGACACATTCCAAGGGACCTGGTGTAATCTCTAAGGTGTGGTCTTTGATGTCCTCTCAACCTAGTAATGTCTAATCCCTCCTTCCTCCAAGTTTGTCACAAGTCGACCTCATTGACCTTCTTTATTGTAATTCCTGACAATTGTTAGTTTCTGTGTTTGATTAACTTTTATGATGCCTTGTCTAAAGTTTCTATAAAAGTAAGGCCCTGGCTACAGAAGGCCAGGAGAATCGTCATCCATCTCCTCCCCGACCTCCCAATTATTAAATATATTCTTCAAATTATTATATCAGGCTTCGTGTCATTGTTGTGCAAGATAGACTAGTGTCAGGGAGCTGCCTTAGAGCAGCAACCTTCTGTGGTAGGAACCATGGAACAATTTTTAGGAAGCTGCACAGAGCAGCGACCTTCTGTGGCAGGACTATGGAGCAAGCAGCGTCCACTAGAACCCACTATAGAACCCAGCTTTGCTTACCCCTCAGCCTTTGATCATGTCATGAGACCACTAAGCTCACTTCTCCCCTGACCCCATGAGTGAGTCATTGGGCACATTTTCTCCTCTAAGAGCTCAGGCCCAAGTGGAAGAAGTTGCCCACTCATGCCAGTAAGACCTCCTTCTAGCAGTCTCATTTCTTGTTCCATGATCTACCTTATCCCAGAATGAGTGCCAACAGAAATGTTCCATCCCTGACCAACAGGGCTAAACTTGCCCCAGCTCAGCAAACAGTTCCACAAGAGGTACAGGTAAGTTAGTATTTTGTTGGATCATTGTCTATTACCAGGTCACATAGCAAACCTGGTTCAGGTTACTTTTATAATCCCTTTAAATTTAAGAGGACAAACTTGAGAAGCTGAGACAAGAGGATCACAGGTTTGAGGCCAGCTTCAGCAACTTAGCAAGACCCTTTTTCAAAAAAAGGGGGGGTCTGGGGATGTAGCTTGGAAGTAGAATGTCCCTGGGTTCAGTCCCAGTACAAAAAAAAAATTAAGATGACAAATCTCCAGCTTTTCAGGGTCTGTGTCTGATCTCCTATGAGCAACTGTTTACACAGTGGTACATGCGTATATCTTTACCAAAAAAAATAAGAAATAACCTACCATCTATACCTTATATACAGTTTTGTTCCTTAGATCATGTGCAGCAAACCCATCCATTCTAGAAAAAGGTGTGGTGGCCAGTCTCTCAAAACAGCCCCCAATGAACAGTGCTTTTTGGTGTTAAACCCTTATGCATTCCACTCTCACTTGGAATCTGGGTTAACCTCATGACCCAGTGTCTAACAGAACGTGGCAGAGGTGACACTGTCCCAGCTCTAGGTGTAAGCCCAAAGAAGGTTCTAGTTTTGAGCTTTTAGAATCCCTGAGCTGACATGGAAGAAGTCAGGTCACCGTACTGAAGAGAACACATAGAGTGAGGGTTACACAGAGAGAGGTCCCAGCCCCCAGGCATCCCTGCCAACACTCCAGACATGTCGTCTAGAAGGTTCCAGCTAGGCTGCATCTGACTGCAGTCACAAGAAGTCCCGGTTCACTCCATTTGGAAGACACTGTTATGGAACCACAGGGAGCCAAAACAGAGCACGTTGCCCTACATAAAATTCACAGAAAAGAAGGATTATAGGCCCAAAGGTGAACCTTCAACCTCTCATCTCTTATCTGCTTAAAACTGTAAAATTAGCTGGGCGTGGTGGCGCATGCCTGTAATCCAGGTACTGGGGAGGCTGAGACAAGAGAATTGCAGGTTTGAGAACAACCTCAGCAACTTAGCAAGACCCTGTTTTAACATAAAAAATAAAAAGGGCTGGGAGTGTAACCTGGAGGTAGAATGCCCCTGGGTTCAATCCCCAGTACCAATAAATAAGTAAATAAATAAAACCATAAAATTATATTGTTTCCCTTTTGATATTTCAAATATGTCAGGACCACTTTATAATTAGGGTTTGAGTCAAAGAACTGTCTCTTTCTAGTCCCCTTATCTGTCTCTGTGTAGTGCAAAGCCTTTTCAGGAGAGGTTATTCTTAAAATCAAGGCAGTGAGAGTCCCATTTCTTTTATCTTTTTTTTCTTTTTTTTTTTTTTTTTGGTACTGGGTATTGTACCCAGAGGTGTTCTACCTCCGGATTACACCCCCAGCCCTTTTTATTCTTTTTATTTTTTATGTTAAAACAGGGTCTCGCTAAGTTGCTGAGGCTGGCCCCTGACCTATGATCCTCCTGTCTCAGCCTCCCAAGTACTGTGATTACAGGTGTGCACCACCACACCTGGCTTTCTGTTTCTAATTCCAGTGGTCATAGCCTTTCTTCATTATGGAAAGCAAGTTAATTAAATTAAATAAACCTTAATGTAACATGTTACATTAATATTTTGCAAGTATAAAAAAGAAGAAAACATACAGATGTAAAATTTGAAAATATTAAGCTAGACATATAGGTATGGAATAAAATGTGAGTGTAGTAAGGTGAAGTATATTGTACATCTGGATTTAAATGAGAGTTTTGTTCTATCTTGACTGCTGCCTCAGGGAAGTACTTCCTCAGGGAAGTAATGGTTACATCGTGTTGCTATGTTACCTAAATGTTACCTAAAGTATGTTCTTGCAACACAGCAAGGGTATAGTGTTTTATCCTCGCTTATTCAAATAAACACTCATCTAGCCAATTCCTGATTGCCCAAAAGCAGTAGCAAAGATATATCACAAGGGTAACAAATTGTCCTCCCCAATTACCTGCTCCTCACCATGTCCAGGCTCATCATCTAGTTCTTCATACTTCCAGACCACAACTCATAAAGGCCATGGGAAGACAATTTATATCTATTCATTCAATCATCCGTTCCTTCAACAAACATTCAGTAACGATCTGTTGAAAGCCATCTTACAACCGGACACTGAGATTAATATCTGGAACTGGCCTGAGCTGAATACACAGTATTTTGGCTGGGAGGGATTTGTCCGCAAGCTGACAAATTCCAAGGGACCTGGTGTAATTGATAGAGTGTGGTCTTTGATGTCTCCTCCACCCAGTAATTTTTTTTTTTTTTTTGCAGAACTAGGGATTGAACCTGGGGGCTTTCTACCTCCGAGCTACACCCCCAGCCGTATTTTTAATTCTTTATTTGGAAACATGGTCTCACTAAGTTGCCGGGGGCCTCACTAAGTAGCTGAGGCTGGCTGTGAACCTGTGATCCTACTGTCTCAGTTTCCCAAGTACTGAGATTACAAGCGTGCACCACTATGCCCATGTCCCCAGTAATGTTTAACCCCTCCTTCCTCTAAGCTTGTCACATGTCTGCCTCACTGACTTTATTATAACTCGTGACAATTGCTAGCTTCTGTGTTTGATTAACTTTTATGATGCCTTGCTTAAAGTTTCTATAAAAGCAAGGAGCTGGCTGTAGGATTCAGGAGACTAGGAGAATTGTCAAGCTACCTCCTCCCTGGCCAACCCTAAACATTAAATACTAAAATAATAATTTTGGACCCAGAGTCGTTCATGTGAGGGACTTCAGCAAGCAGCAACCGCGGCACCGGTCCATCACAACTATCTACAATGGGACAGATATTCTTCGAAACACCCAGAACAGGGTGAAAACTCAATTCTAGTTGCCCTGTCATCACAGAGCATTTTGCAGTCTGCAAAGTATGTTTATATGCATCACCTCTTTTGATGTGTTAAATTGGTCACCAAACACTGAAAATTCTCAAAGCAAATGAGGCTATTTGCACCTGTCCATCTCTAGACCAGTAGAATTTGTTTTTATACCTTCAGCACTATTTAATGATTATTGTGGCCCTGATCTATTCCAAACATAAAGAATGATAGTGACATCTCTGCAAAGAGAAAGGTTATAGAAACATCTTAGTCAAAGTTTCTTATCGATAAGTGGTTGTAAATGTAGGTGATGATGCTGTTGCAAAAACATCATTTATAAATAATAGAATGCACTGGAAAACTAAGTGCACCTCTCACTGATAGCAATGACGAAAGCTGACAGATAAATAAACACCCTGTGTGTTAGAATAACAAATGATTTATAAATACCTCTTTACACAATATTATACTTGGGTAGAAAATTGGGGTGGGGGCTACATGCACATGTTGCCCTAGTTCCTGCGATCCTCTCAGAATTTTCCTCAGAAGGTGGTCAGCCAGGTATATGCTCTGTGCCCTAGGACAATGCGAAGATTTCCTTCTGTTGACCTGCTACATTATTGAAGAAGCCCGAGCAAATAATAATACTAAATATTTTATCAGTACCAAGAAAAGGATTTTTGAATACATGGCAATATTTTCTAAAAATAGGTAAATTCTAGAAGCTTCAAGGCTTAAAAAGAAAAAAGAAATAACATTCAAAGGACGATGTTAATTCCTCATATTTAAAATATGGGCATTAGCATCGTATTTGCTAAAATGCGGTTGTCTACCTTATATGGGCCAAATAATGTGAATGCATTTGATATGGGTGGCTACTCGATAGCGGTCATTTGAAACTTTTTCCTCGGCAGCTACATTTAGAGGTCAAGAAATTGGAGATCTAGTTTTGTTTTTCAGTCCACAGAGAAATGAGCAAAGGTTGAAAGCTATGAATTTTAGAGATGATGGAGAAATGTTGGAAAGAAAACATGGATGCCCTGCTTCCCTACAACTTCAAAGAATCCTACTGACATAGCTTCATTCATCTAAGAAAACAACCCTGCTAATTATATTATACATTATGTATAATTACATTATTATATATAATAAACCAATTTCTTAGTTGCCTGTGTTATGGAAAGGATATTCAAGCCTTGGGAGAAGAATTGTGCAAAAGTGGGAAAACCAGAAAGAAACTTCTAGATCTTCTCACTCTTTGGCTCAGATTATACCTACCTTGGAACTGTGTGTGTGTGTGTGTGTGTGTGTGTGTGTGTGTGTGGTACTGGGGATTGAACCCAGGGGCGGTCTACCTCTGAACTACATGTCCAGCCCTATTTTATTTTTTATTTAAGTTGCAGAGGGCCTCACAAAGTTGCTGAGGCTGGCTGAGAACCTGGGATCCTCCTGTCTCAGCCTTCCAAGTACTGAGATTACAAGAGTGTGCCACCACACCCAGTCCTTCCTTGGAATTTAAGATATCTTTTCCTCCTGCTTTAATTGAGCTCCTAGAGAGTAGAAATGTATCTTTTTCTTCTCCCCTGGTTTCCATGTCATGACCCACTCTTGATTCTCTTCCCATTTCTCTGCCCACTTTTTAGTCTTTATGCAGTGTGATAGTTAATCTAGGTTGTCAACTTGACCTGATCATGACACACCCAAGATTATGTGATTTTGGGTGTATAACAGCAGATTAAACAGAAAGCCCTGCCCTGAATGTAGGCAGCAGGATTCTGATAGGTGCGGACTTAGATAAAGAGGGAGAAGCCGCGTAGAGTGTGTGCGACTCTTTCCGAGGAAAACGCATCTGCTCTCGCCTGAGATCGTCGGCCGCCGGTTTCACTTTTCTCCGAAGAGCTTCTTGATCTTCTCGGCCTCCCGCTCTTGGAACTGAAACTCCACCATCGTTTCTCTGAAGAGCTTCCTGATCTTCACGTCTTGGACTGGGACTGAATTAGTGGTTGCTCTGATCCTAAGACTCCAGCTCTTAGACCGTTCGACCAGCTACTGGTTCCTCTGACTCTCCACGTGCAGTCAGAACCTGGGACTACATTGCTTCAAACTGTAAGCCCATCTGATAAATCCCTTTTTTCAAATATACTCATTCTGTGTA
>PVJS01053254.1:0-13348 GCA_004027185.1 Glis glis | reverse complement strand
AGAGAGAGAGAGAGAGCTGAGGCTGGCCGCGAACCTGGATCCTCCGGTCTCTGCCTCCCAAAGTACTGGGATTACAAGCGTGCGCCACCACGCCTGGCGCTATTTTTTGTTTTGAGGCAGAATCTTGCTAGGTTGCTGAGAGTCTCGCCAAGTTGCTGAGGCTGGTCTTGAAACTGTGATCTTCCTGTCTCAGCTTTATCTATCTAACCAGACATGTAAATATAGACCTATATAAGAGGGAGGAAGTAAGTGGAATTGGCTCACAGAATTATGGAGGCTGAGAAGTCTTGTACCAGGCCATCTGCACACTGGAGACCCTGGAATCCCAGTAGTGTGACTTGGTTCAAGTTCGAAGACCCTGACAATGCAGTGTGTGAGTGTGAGTGTGTGTGTGTGTGTGTGTGTGTGTGTGTGTGAGTGTGTGTGTGTGAGAGTGTGTGTGTGTGTGTGTGTGTGTGTGTGTGTGTGTAAAAATCCACTTCCATTCTCACTGCCACTCATCATTGCAAGTTCACAATAACAATAGCCTTGGTTGGTCTTCCTGTGCCTGATCTTTCCCACCTTCTTTGAATACTCTGTTGTTATCCCAGAGCAATTTTTGTATAATGAAAAACTTTTCGTATTTCCTCATTCCTTAAAATCCCTTAATCCCTTAACTCAATTATGAGCTATATCACCATGCTGTGCAATATTGCTAAGAGAGTAAATTTCAAGTGTTTTCATTACAAGAAATGGTAAATATTGCACATGATGGATCTGTTCATTAGCTTGATTTAATCAATCAGCAATTGTATTAAAAATCACAACACCACCTTTGTACTCTACAATATAGTACTCTATATTATACAATTATAATTTTTAAATTTTAAATGAAAAAATAAAAAAAATCCCTTACTGCTCACCCTGCCCTCCCCAGTTTCCTACCCAATATAAATCAATTCTTCTGATCCCAGCCTGCCCCTCTTCCTGTAGCCTGACTTCCTGTAAGCCTGACTCTGGCGTGCCTTGCTCTACTATCTCAAAGCCCTTCCTGTTCCTTGGTTCACATGCAAAATGAGGGAAATAATAGTACCAGCCCCACGGTGATGGGGAAATTGTGCATACAAAGGGTTAGAATGTCAAATTCTTTGAAGTTTGTAAATAATAGCACTTATTAGTCATTGGGTAGGGCCTTAGCAACTGACAATTTCTCTCTTTCTTAAAAATGATTTTTGTTGCCGAATTATAATTATACATAATAGTAAGCGTCGTTGCGATAAATTTGAACCTGCACACAGCATAATTTAGTCTAATGAATCCCCCGATACCTCCTCTTTCCCTCCCACAGATCCATCCTCTAGTCTGCTGGTTTCTCTTCTATTTTCATGAGATTCTTTTTCCTACCCTTTTCTCTGTAGCTTCCACATATAGGAGAATACACACAACCCTGGACTTTCTGGGTCTGGCTTATTTCACTTGGCATGTTGTTCTCTAGTTCTACTTTCTTACAAACGACATAATTTCCTGCTTCTTTATGGTTGAATAAAATTCCACAGTATATATATAACACATTTTCTTTATCTATTCATCTGTGGATACACACCTAGGTTGGTTGCATTACTTGGCTGTTGTGAATTGTGCTGCTATAAACATGGGTATGCATGTGTCACTATAGTATGTTGATCTTAGTTCTTTTGGGTAGATGCTAAGGAGTGGTATGGCTGTGAAATATGGTGGTAACCTACAATTTCTATTTACAATTAGCCATGTCCACTTAATAACATCAGTCCACAATGACAGGCACCCTCTAGGCATGGTGGGTGAATACAATAAGTTCATTCCTTCAAATTGCCCTTAGTTTTGTGGGAGCAATAGAAACAGGTACAATAAATTTTTGTATGATGTAATTCATTATTTTCAAAGATATAAGTCAAAAGTATAAGACACTGTAGTACATTCTATTTCACCAAATATTTGTGTGTGTGTGTGTGTGTGTGTTTGTTATTTTTTGGTACTGGGGATTGAACCCAGGGGTATTCTACCTCCGAGCTATACCCCCAGCCCTATTTTTTATTCTTTACTTTGAGATAGGGTCTCACTAAGTTGTGGAGGGCCTCACTAAGTAGCTGAGGCTGGCTGTGAACCTACGATCCTCCTGTCTCAGCCTCCCAAGTACGGGGATTACAAGTGTGCGCAACCACGCCTTCTTCCACCAAATGTTTGAAGGAAACGTGTAAAGCAGGAACCTACCCTCATTGAAACAATCTGTAAAATTCATTCTTCCTAAAACAGAGGTCTAGTTGAGTTAAAGAATGCTGTCACTCGGTGTGGTGACATATACCTGTAATCCCAGTATTTGGGAGGCTGAGACAGGAGGATTGCAGGTTCAAGGCCAGCCTCAGCAATTTAGCAATACCCTCAACAACTTAGACCCTTTTTAAAAATGATAAAAAAACTAAAACTAAAAATGGCTTGGGGTGTAGCTTGATGGTAGAATGCCCCTAGGTCAATCCCCAGTACCAAAAAGAAAGAAAAAAAAATCCCTCTCTATGCTGTACATGGAGTCCCAGACTCCTCATCAAAGGGGATTCTGTGCCTTTCAGGTTTGGAGTTACACACGCAATTCTCCAAACCTTGATGCAGAAAGAAATCTATAAGAAGCTTAAAAAGCTTTTATCTTTAGGTTGAATGGTTTATTTTTAAGCCTCAAAATTGGGCTGGTAATTAGGTTGATGTGTGTGTGTGTGTGTTCTTGATATCCAAGCAAAAATTGGGGATGGAGTCTTAGTAGTGGATTCTGTTGATTCAGTTCATTTATTAAACAAATTACTTTCTGTCTAAAAAAGAACATTAAGGCGTGTTGGAGACAAAAATTCCTTACATGATATCAATAAATCACAATATTTCTTGTCTTTAGAAGTTTTTTTCAGTTCAAAGGGGAGGAAGGGGCATCAACTGGATTCAAAACCATTAAAGAGAGGCATAATCTATTGAATGAACATTATAATAAACATATACATAACAAAACGACAATGGAAATTTTATAAATGAAAAAGACCCTTTAGCAATTGGTCTTCATTTTTCTTAGCATCTGTCAATTTTTTGCTCATATATACCAACGGCTATTTGCATAGTTTTAATTACAACATAGGATACAATCTCATTTCTTTCCACTTAATACTTTGAAAGACTTCATATCATGCAGATCAAAATTACAAATTTGTCAAAGTCTTTGTTTTTTAAAAGATCGAGCCATATCCATAAAGAGTAAAACTGAACTAGATTTGGCAGACAAAGGCATGTTCGATTTGTTCTCTATCCCAGCCAGCTCAGCCTCTCCACAGAAACAGCAGCTCCACTGATATTTACCAGATGTGGATTTCCACCTGTCACATCTTGTTTGAAATGCACATCAATCAGAAAGGAAAGTGGCGGATGATCCACATACTTTCCTCTTTTGTTGTTATCTACAGCGGTCGTTCAGTAAGTGATAGATGAGAAGCAGAGCTGCTAGCTCGAGTCTCGGCGCTAAGCCCACACTCTTGGGAAAGGGCTTTGGGCACAGCAGAGGTCAGGAAGAATCATCCGGCCTCTGCTGCATTGACCGCACTGTGCTCAGTACAAGACACCCTGGTGTAAGAAAGATCGGGGCTCATGGCCTGCCTCTGCCACCTGCAAGCTGCACGGACATTAGGCGAATTCAGTAAGTCCACAGAGAACCGTTCTACGTGGCTTCTCAGAAAGTCCTAGCAGGACTGAAGCCAGGTGCAGTGACCAAGCCAAGACTTGCATTGACTGTCTCCCCTTTTCTGTTTCCCTCTCTGCTTCTCCATTTCTCTTGCTTGGAATCACATCCCAACGTAACCACCTGCACCTGGGCTCTGTCTCTCAAGCTCCACTTTTCCAGAGAAAATCCAGGTTCAGATTACTATATGCTTTTATCATTTTTTTTTGTGGTACTGGGGATTGAACCCAGAGGCATTTTACCTCTGAGCTACACCACCAGTCCTATTTTTTGTTCTTTATTTTGAAACAGAGTCTCACTAAGTTGTGGAGGGCCTCACTAAGTAGCTGAGGCTGGCAGTGAACCTGCAATCCTCCTGTCTCAGCCTCCCAAGTACTGGGATTACAAGTGTGTACCACCACGCCTGGCTCTGCTTTTATCATTTAAGAATTATTTCAGCTGGGTACGGTGGCACTTGCCTGTAATCCCAGTACTTGGGAGGCCAAGACAGGAGGACCCCAAGTTTAAAGCCAGCGTCAGCAACTTGGCTAGACCCTCAGCAACTTAGTGAGACCTGGTATCAAAATAAAAATGAAATAGGGCTGGGGGTATATCTCTGAGGTAGAATGCCCTTGGGTTCAATCCCCAATACCAAAAAAAAAAAAAGAATTATTTCCTATGTAAGAAAGAACAGTAAGGTAGAGGAAAGAGATCAGGGGGAGGGAGGAGGAGAAGGCAAAGGAGGGGGCTGGGCATGAAATTGGCCAAATTATGCTATATGCATGGATGAATATATCATATATCACAATGGGTCCCACTTTTATATATAATTATAATGCACCAATAAAAATGCCAAAGAGAATTATTTCATATGCATGCACCTCATTTTACCTGTTAGATTTTATAATTTCCAAAGGTAAGAACCTTTATTTTTGTGTGTGTTTCCCTATAGCATTTATCACATGGTTGAACATAGAGCAGATACCTAGTGAACCTTGGTTGAATCTTTTCCTGTAATCAAACCTACCCATCAGATGCTGTATATTTTTTGCCCCCAAGCAGACCAAAAGCACACCAACTCTACGTGGAGAGTGTGATCGAAATCCGTATCTGAGATCTTCCACAGCAATTGAAAAGGGGCTTATCCATGCGTGTCTGAAAGTGGTTATAGCTTGCTCCTGGAGATGAGCCACCCTCATTGAAGAAGGGGCAGCAGCCTCTTCAGCTCCAAGAGCCCCAGCAAAAGTGGCTGAAGTGGCCTACTACAGTGAAGGCATAAATGGGACAGATAAGGGAAAGGAAGAAAAAGAAATGCACACGGAGTCTGATAAGAAAAAATACTGAATTTAATAGTAATAAATGCCAAATTCTTTTAATAGTTGGGAGAAAAGTAATATAAGTAATAAAAGCTAGTATTCATTGAATGGTGACAGTTCAGCACTTTGCTAAGTCTTTTATACAAGCTACCTTGGTCTTAATCTTCTAACCATTTTATAGGTAGGTGTCTTGGTCCATTTATGTCACTGTAACAGAATAACACAAGCCAGGTAATTGATAAAGAGTAGAAATGTGTCGTGTCACACTTCTGGAGCCTGGGAAGCCCCAGATCGAGGTCCCGACATTTGATGAGGGCCTTTTTGCTGTGTCCTTAAGTGGTGGGAGGTGAAAGGGAAGGACAAGAATTCTGTGTCCTCATGTAACAGAAGAGTCAAGGAAAGTGACCCATTGCCCCTTCTTGAATACATTCTCTTTAAGTGTGGCAGAAATTAATAACTGACATCAGAAATAGAAGGGCTGTGAAGTAGATAAAAGTGCACGTTAGGGAAGTCAGCAAGACACAGTTTTCTTTTGAGACAATGTGAGCAAGTGATGGGCATCACTGAACCATTAATCATTTGAATCTGGAAAGAGGCTCACGGGTGGGCCCTGCGTGTATGACTATTTGCCTCAAAACTAGCAAAGCAACTTGATAAAATGGTACCATATACTTGTATGTGAAAGGTACATTTCACTAATAATAATCATGAACAGTAAGAACAATCCAACCTCAGGTTCATGCTCTACAAGAAAAGATGAGAAACAGAACAAATTAGACAAAAATAAACTAACTTTTAGGTCTGCATGCACTTCCATGAAGTTAATAACAGTAAGTAGACAGGCTAATAAGTGGATAATTATAAAGACAAGGGAATATGTACTGACTTTGATAAGAGAAAACGCTCGATTTAATACTAATGAGTGCCAACTTTTTTTTGACAGTCTGAGAAACTCTTGTCTCTGTGATGCAGTGAAGCTCATTGAGTCTCTCATCAAAGGCTTTGAAAAAAATGTCAGTCTCTTCCCTTGTAAAGAAGACAATGCAGATGACTATTAGGATTCTTCATACACCCCTGATTCATGTTCTTTTTGAAAGAAGTACATGATAACTCCTGCTTCCTACTCCCTTAACAAATAATTGGCTGACCCTATTTTTCTTCTCTTTAATCTGCTTACCTCTGCAGAGCATTCCAGAGTCTGTTCTGATTGGAAAGATCCTTTCACCCAAGGGATTTAATTAAAGAAAGAACAATGCTCACAGGCGGCCATGGAGGAACAGGTCGTATGCAATCTAGCCTCAGCGTGAATGATACAGCCCAGGACGCCTCATCGTAGGGGTTGGGGGCCCTTCTCATCGCTGCCTGCTGTGGGCCGATGTAGATAACTCAAATTGATGATCAAGAATTAGGTTTATACATGAAGCCCAATAGGTGCCCCCCCCTCTGTTTCCCAGGAAACAAGTCAGGTGCCTTGGGAGCTAAGCATCCTCACTCCTCTAAACAAAGAGATGCTTTTAATCATTCATCTTGCAGAAACTTCTATCCCCTTCCTGCACAATCTCTGGCAATGACAGTTTCATGGCTCCTAATGGGAGATAAAGAGAGTTCTTCTGTTCTCTTGCCTGTAGGTGACCTTGAGTATTTGCCAAAACCCCCTATCCCTTTTCTAACGGTGCAGAGCTCAAACTCTGGCCTCCAGCAGAATCTTGTGGTGAGCTTTTGCAAAACACACCTGGTGGGGATCCTTCCTACCGCTGCTGAATCACTAGTTATGACCAGGCATGCGGTTTATGGAGAAAAAAGTCTCCAGGCCATTCCTATGAGTCCTAAAAATGAGAAGCCCCTGCTGTAAACCTTGGGCTGGGTTCGTGTGCAAGCTCAGGAATTTTCAGCTGTGGCTGCATATTGGAACTTTCGTCTTGAACGAAAGTGACTCTGTCTTGTGAAGACATGTCATTTTTCAGGTCTCTTTGCTGACCAGAAGTTCCCAAGTCTTGCTCAATATACCCTTCCCCCTGCTCACCGAAATGTCCCCATTGTCTTGCCTAAGACGTGCCTGACAAGCCCCTTGCTTATGGCATTCCTCCACTTACTGAAAATTCCCATTGTCCTGCTTAATCCAGCTCTAACAACCCAGCTAACTCCCTTTAACACCCCCACCCCCAGCAATGGCTAACCACTGCTCTTCCTGGCCCTGTAGAATCTCCCCTTAAACAACCTACATAAGCTTCTAGTCTGTGAGTGGACACGGGCTCCATCCTTTCCTGGGGACCCCTGTCACAGGTTTTATCCCAATAAAGCCTGTGCTGCCATTGAGTCATCTTGTCTCCCCTTCTTCCTGCTCAGACCTTTCAGGAACCACCTGGTGACTTAAGTGCTACTGCTGGGTTCTACCCCTAGAGAGTCTGATTTAATTGGGAATTGGGTTTTGAGAGTTTTAAAAGCTCAGAACCCTTCTTTATTCTCTTATATTGGGTAGATTTGATAAAAAAAGGAAATTCATCATATGAAAGGAGGAAAATGTATTTGATGTCAAAATAGTATATGCAAAGCTGGGCATCGTGGCACATGCCTGTAACCCAGGTACTTGGGAAGCTGAGACAGGAGGATTGCAGGTTTGAGGCCAGCCTCAGCAACTTAGTGAGGCTCTCAGCAATTTACTGAGACCTTGTTTTCAAATAAAAAATAAAATAGGGCTGGGGGTGTAGCTCAGAGGTACAATGCCCCTGGGTTCAATCCCCAGTACCAAAAAAAAAAAAAAGTATACGTGCAATCAGTGAATTCTTGGGGGTCATTTGAGGAAACAAAGGTAATCAGGGAACAGGGCCTAATTCCAGTGCTTGGGAGGCTGAGACAGGAGGATCACAGGTTCCCACCACTAGCTTCCGCAATTTAATGATGCCCTCAGCAATTCAGTGAGACCCTGTTTCAAAATAAAAAATAAAATAAGGATGGGGGTATAGCTCAGAGGTAGAATGCCCTTGGGTTTAATTCCCAGTACCATACACATGCAAAAAAAAAAAAAAAAAAGAAGAAGAAGAATTAGAAGAAGAAGAAGAAGAAAAAAGAAGACAGGGAATGATCACTGAGCCCACAATTCTGTGACCGTAGGCATCAGTCGAGCCAGTGGCAGCCTTGTGTTCCACCTAAGTTGGCAGAGTCTTGAAAGGTGTCTGAAATGTGTATATTTCTCTTCTACTTGCTCTGCTCCCTCTTCGGTTTATAAGAAAAGCCAAATGCAAAACAAGGGGCTGAGAAAGCAGTGGTCTAGTCATACCTAATTAGGGGAAGTAGTGTTGGAGGGGTTTGTGCGGTACACAAGGATGAGTCAAAGAGGGGTGCTCCTAGGTGTTAAGTCAACGGTTGAATGAAGCACATGAAATGGGAGATTTTAGGAATATCACAGATCTTTTGTATTTTCTTCCTAAGCTGTTATAAGCAAGATAAATAAATAAATGTTAGCGAATTGGTATCGCCTCTGCTGCTCCAGCTGGTGCTGGACTAGACGGGAGAAAGCCCAAGAAGAGGGAAAGAGTAGAGCGTGCTGTCTGATTTCATTCTGTGCTAAGGATGACTGAGACCCCTCCCAAGGGATTAGGATAGGAAAATGGGTCTGCACTACCTTTCGTCTTCCAAAAGGGTTTTCACCCTCTAGTATAGTTGTTGGTTTATTTCTTCACACACACACACACACACACACATGAAAATGTACTTTGGCCCCTATGCACCTACTTTTACCATGTTCATGAAAAGTTTTGCCATTTTGAAATATCTTGAGCGAAGTAAGGAGAGTGCTAGGAGAATTCAAAAACCTAAGTCCAGTCCCTTTGTCGCTACTTCTTAAAACTTTATTTTTAACCTCTGGGACCAACCTCTAGAGGTCTTTATGATTTATACCTTGCTATTACTCAGGGACTTTCTGGGGTTTTTTGGAAGACTATTCTTAGGCTGCTGTTCAGTGCCTGAAGGCGATCCCTCTGGTTTTTCAAAAGACAAGTGTAGATGAATTTCCATCCTGGAGAGGAAGTAGACAGTGGTGTGATAAGTAAGCTGACATTTCCTTCTTCTTTGAAAATATTTATTCACTGGTAAAGGGAAAAGGGAGTTGTAACAGTGAGGTGCCTTTCAAATAACTGAGAAATAAGAGAATAACATATAGACCTGGGAGAGTGAAATAACGACTTTAGATTATAGCCTAGTTGATCCCTTCAGAAATACATAAAATCAATTTTAAGATGGAATGGCTTCTGGGGTATGGAACCTTGACTGAAGACATTTGCATTTTTATTTTTGAAAAAAAATAACAAAGAAAAGTGGCTGGTCACCAATATAGGGAAGGAAAGTCAGAGAAATAGTACTTTATCCATAAAAAACAATCTTTAAGGTTAAAAATACACATCTTGACAACAGACACAAGCACTTGGTACCTTCATTCCTACTGTGAACATGGATATTTTGGGCTACTATTTATTTGTCTTGTAACAATAAGACAAAAGCAAGAATTTTGTAATTAACGTCCCTCCTTTGGTCCCTGCTTACTTACCACACAATCGTCTGTCTCTAACTTGCCCTCTCATGGGGCTCTGCGTAGCGGAGGAGAATGTACTTATCACGACAGAATGGAAGCTCTAGGCAGAACAAAAGCATCACACCTTGACATAAACGTGCAATCGGTATCCTGCCTGCCCATAATATCTTTGGTTAAAGCAGGCTAGTTTCTCTACTTTGATATTTACCTTCCTTTCCATTTTGGTTTCTATTCCATATACCAAGAAAGTATTTAAGGTTATTATTCCCCCAAATAAACTGAAATGCTGTTGCAGAAACTAATAGGATGCCATATATCCGCTATAAATCTTATTCATGTTTGGGAAGTTTGTGTATCTTTCACACATTTCCATATTTTTAAAAGTTTTAAAAAGGGCTTCAATGATATCTTCAAATTCATAAAACTCTTATCCATTTACTCTCTCATCTGTTCCTCACAACAGCCCCCATCCTGTAGCTGAAATTGATTTTTTTTTGTGTGTATATGTGGTACTGGGTACTGGGGATTAAACTCAGGGGTGTTCTATTTCTGAGTTACATCTCCAGCCCTACTTTATTTTATTTTTTATTTTGAAACAGGGTCTCACTAAGTTGTCAAAGGGTGGCTGAAGCTGACCTCAAACCTGTGATCCTTTTGTCTCAGCCTTCCAAGTATTGGGATTACGGGCATGTGCCACCATGCCTGGCTAGTTTCCTATTTTTTTTTTTTTTTTTGCATAAGATTCTGACATGTTTTTTTGTCCAAGGTCATAGGGCTATGTGTTGAAAGAAGTGGGAGTTGAAAGCAAATTTCTGTTTCTAAGACAAATAAGATGTTCAAAAGACATATCAGATTGGGGGAAGGTGTACAAATTTCTCCACATTGGTTTCTATGAAGGATCCCATTGAATATTCTCTCTTTAAACATTTTTTTTTTTTTTTGCGGTACCAGGGATTGAACCCAGGGGCATTCTGCCTCCAAGCTACACCCCAGTCCTATTTTTTTTCTTTATTTTGAAACCGGGTCTCACAAAGTTGCAGAGGTCTCACTAAATAGCTGAGGCTGGCTGCGAACCCAAATCCTCCGGTCTCCGCCTCCCAAGTACTGGGATTACAAGCGTGCGCCACCACGCCCAGCCTCTTTAAACATTTGAAGAACCATTCCTTCATCACAATATAGACTCTTCCTGGATTTATTTGGTTTTCTTCCCACTTCTTTTTTTATTTTTGTCGTACTGGGGATTGAACCTAGGGTCATTCTATTTCCGAGCCATACTCCCACCCCTTTTTGTCTTTATTCATTTATATTTATTTTTGAAATAGGGCCTTGCTAAGTTGCTGAGACTGGCCTGGAACCTGCAATCCTTCTGTCTCAGCCTCCCAAGTACTGGAATTTCAGGCATGCACCACCACACCTGACTTCCCACTTCTTTATATACTTGCCTAATGAGAAATCACTAAAATAGGAAATTTTTAGAAAAGAAGATCCTGGAAAAAGAAACCTAGGAGTGTGTGTGTGCGTGTGCGTGTGCGTGTGCGTGTGCGCGTGCGCGTGTGCACGTGTGCGCGTGCGTGTGTGCGTGCG
Organism: Glis glis; assembly: GCA_004027185.1. NCBI lineage: Eukaryota > Metazoa > Chordata > Mammalia > Rodentia > Gliridae > Glis > Glis glis. The sequence continues at coordinate 2,217 of PVJS01053254.1, read as the reverse complement.
TGTGCGCGTGTGTGTGTGCGTGTGCGTGTGCGCGTGTGTGTGTGCGCGTGTGCGTGTGCGTGTGTGTGCGTGTGTGCGTGTGTGCGTGTGCGTGTGCATGCGTGTGTGTGCGTGCGCGTGTGTGCGTGTGCGTGTGTGCGTGTGTGTGTGTACGTGTGTGTGTGTGTGTGTGTGTGTGTGTACGTGCGCTCGCTCCAAGAGGAATGACTGGCCATTTGTTATATTTAACACACGAGCAGTTTGGGGTTCATCTAACATAAAGTAGATTGGGCACTAAGTTTAGAAATAATAGCCAGAGAGAACTGAAATGCACTAAATAAATAGTAAGATAAAATACTTGGTTTTAGGATATTTCAAGAGGGATGGGGAAAGAGGAAGGAGGGAAGCGAGGAGGCTCATCTGGGTTGTGAAGCAAGAGGGTTGTGGAGGATAAACAGTCTGTGCTGCAGTCAAGAAAGTATACGAGGAGGATTTCTCAGAATCAATTATTTTCTTTCTTTTTCTCTTGTATAACCGGGGTGCTTAAATACCTCCTTTCCTGCGCCCTTCTCCAAACCTTCAGTAAAGTCAGTTCTATACAAAAATGCTTTTGGTGAGGAGTTTGTCTTTGTAGAAATCAAGAGAAGAGGTCAAGTTTCAAGTTTGGTTCAATACAATGTGGGAAGGAGGTAACAATAATGAGTGTTGTGGCGACACTATTCATAAATTGAGCTACTTTTGCAGAAGCAGATAATTGGAGATCTAGGTGACCATAAGGATCTAGGCTCCCAGACAGTTTGCAGGAATCTTGGTGAGAGTGTTGGATTTCCCAGGCTATGGCATGGGATTTAACCAATCCTCCTCCTCCTCCTTCTCCTCCTCCTCCTCCTCCTCCTCCTCCTCCTCTTCCTCCTCCTCCTCTCCTTCCTCCTCCTTCTTCATTTTTTTTTTTTTGTGTGTGATGCTAGGGATTGAACCCAGGGGTGTTCTACCTCTGGGCTACACCCCCGGCCATTTTTGATTTTTTATTTTGAAACAGGGTCTTGCTAAATTCCTGAGGCTGGCTGTGAACCTGTGATCCTCCTGTCTCAGCCTCCAAATACTGGGATTATAAGTGTGCGCTACCATGCCCGGTTCCAATTCTTATCTTAACCCTGCCTGGCTTCTAGACTACTTAAAAAATTCTCATGGTTGGCTTATTTCCCCCATAATCTCATTTAATTCACATTTTATTACCTTCTGTCCAAAACCTGTCTTAAAATTTTACTGTTGGAACACACAGGATTAGTTTGTATGGGGTTATTGCCTATTATTAAAGCCAATAGGGGAGAGGGATCAATTTACTAAATGAAGCCAGAGACTATTTACAATCAGCTCATGCTAAAAAATAGCTTTAAAAGCTCATCATCAATATAGTAAGCAGGTTTGCATTTCCTTTAAAGATGGAATAGATCAGTTAAATTATATGTCCTTAAAAACTGAAGCTAGCACACATTTTAATATTGATGATGATACTTTCTACTTAAAAGGCAAAAATAGAAATGTATGAGAACAAAGAATACATAAGAATGCTGATCAGAAATATCAAATCCATGTGACGGTACTACACATAACTATTATAATGGAGCATTCACTATATGCTAGAGACAGGGTTAAATGTTTTTTTTTTTTTTTTTTTGCGGTACCAGGGATTGAACCCAGGGGGGTTCTACCTCCGAACTACACCCCCGGCCCTATTTTTTATCCTTTATTTTGAAACCGGGTCTCACAAAGTTGCGGAGGGCCTCACTAAGTAGCTGAGTCTGGCCGCGAACCTGGATCCTCCGGTCTCCGCCTCCCAAGTACTGGGATTACAAGCATGTGCCACCACACCCGGCAGGGTTAAACATTTTAACATGTATCTCATTTAATTTTCAAAACTCTGTAGAGAATAATTAATTAATTATGTAAATGAGGAAACAGACCCCGGCAGCCCCCGGCCACCTCGCCGGGCCCCTTGTGCATCAGGTACCGGACCGCCCGCGCGCGCCCCACCCCGGCAGCCCCCGGCCACCTCGCCGGGCCCCTTGTGCATCAGGTACCGGACCGCCCGTGCGCGCCCCACCCCGGAAGCCCCCGGCCACCTCGCCGGGCCCCTTGTGCATCAGGTACCGGACCGCCCGTGCGCGCCCCACCCCGGAAGCCCCCGGCCACCTCGCCGGGCCCCATGTGCGCCGGGTACCGGACCGCCCTCGCGCG
>PVJS01053253.1:0-13348 GCA_004027185.1 Glis glis | reverse complement strand
TTTTTGGTACTGGGGATTGAACCCAGAGGCATTCTACCTCCAAGTTATACCCCCAGCCCGATTTTATTTCTTATTTGGAAACAGGGTCTCACTAAGTTGTGGAGGGCCTCGCTAAATTGCTGAGGTTGGCTTCAAACCTGCAATCCTCCTGTCTCAGCCTCCCAAGTTCTGGGATTACAAGTGTGTGCCACCACGCCCGGCTGCTCGTGCTTTTTAATCTAACTTCTTGCTACAGTTAACAACGTAACTCCTGGGCTTATAATAATGATCAGCCTCACCCTTGGGCACCAAGAAAAGGATTTACAGAAATTGGGCTTGTATAACAGAAGAAATGAGCAGAGACTATAGATGGATAGCTGTAACAGGCAGGCTAGAGAAGATTCAGAGTCCAGCTGACTGGGCACAAAGAAGAACTCTGGAAGAACTGCGGTTGGCCATCTACTGCCTGTATTTCTGTACTACAGTATGGATTTGGGTGAAAAACAACACAGCAACCAAAAGGGTGAAATTCTTCTCACTCACATTCACCAAGTGGCAAGTTCAGAGACTATTACTGAACCAGAAAATGCTGACTGCTTTAATACAACCAGGATATGAATTTTTTTTTTGGCACGGTACCGGGAATTGAACCCAGGGGTGTTCTACCTCGGAGCTAGACCCCCGGCCCCATTTTTTATCCTTTATTCTGAAACCGGGTCTCACTAAGTAGCTGAGGCTGGCCGCGAACCCGGGTCTCACTAAGTAGCTGAGGCTGGCCGCGAACCCGGATCCTCCAGTCTCAGCCTCCACACCCAGCCAGGATATGAATTTAACACTGTGTGTAGTCAGGCAGCTCTAAGTTTTAAGAATTTATTCGAGCCAGGCGTGGTGGCACACGCTTGTAATCCCAGTACTTGGGAGGCTGAGACAGGAGGATCCATGTTCGCGGCCAGCCTCAGCTACTTAGTGAGGCCCTCTGCAACTTAGTGAGACCCTGTTTCAAAATAAAGAATAAAAAATAGGGCTTGGGGGTGTAGCTCAGAGGTAGAATGCCCCTGGGTTCAATCCCCGGTACTGCAAAAAAAAAAAAAGAATTTATTCTATGAGCCATTTTATGACTTGCTAAATATGTGTTTGTAATACAGTTCATTTTTTTTTTAGCAGTTAAAACATATCAAAATGTAGCAAGAACCAGTGAACTGGTCTAAATGGATTAGGAAGTTGGATGTGGTGGCGCATACTTGTAAGCCCAGTTCTTGGGAGGCTGAGACGGGAGGATCACAGGTTTGAGGACAGCCTAAGCAAGTAGTGAGACTCCCATCAACCTAGTGAAACCCTGTTTCAAAATAAGAATAAAAAATAGGGCTGGGAGTATTGTTCGGAGGTAGAATGCCACTGAGTTCAATCCCCAGTACCAAAAATAGATAGATAGATAGATAAGATAGATAGATAAATGGATTAGGAATTTCATTCTGTTCTCTTTAGACTTCATCACAGACTCTGATAAAAGGAGAATATTTCTTGAGAGATCAAGTTGGGTCCCCTCCCTCCCTCCCTTCCTTCTTTCCAGTACTGAGGATTGAACCAAAGAGCACTCTATCTTTAAGCTATACCCCCAGCCCTTTTATATTTTATTTTGAAACAGGGTCTTGCTAAGTTGCTGAGGGTCTCACTAAGTTACTGAGGCTGGCCTTGAACTTGCAATCCTCCTGCTTCAGCCTCCACTGTGCCTGGCTTCAAATTGGGGTTCTTAAGGAACATCAAATATTCATATTGGTAACTAGGTTCATACAGATTTCCACTTCTATTCATTTATAACAAATATACACATGATATACTTCTAATCCTTACCTGTGTCTCCTGACGCAAACTGGTATCTTCACCGTCTTTCTCAATTTCCTCTTTACTTGGAGTCTTAGATATAAACTTGTTTTTGTTTACAGATTCCTCCACCAGTTTTTTTTCTGATTCTTTCATTATTTCCAGAGTCTCTTGAATAGTGTTACTGTCAGACATGTTCTTCAATAGAATACAGTGGTCTCTATGGACTCCTAAAGAAACATCAAAGGCATTAAACAGGAGGTGTATCTCTGTACTTAACACACATATAGGACTTATGTTTCACATAAGAGTGATAAATGCTATCCGTGGATTCATTTCTTTTCTAACTTTATTGAGATAAAGCTGACATACAATATAAACTGCATAACTTAAAATGTACAAATTGATGCTGGGCGTGGTGGTGCACCCTTGTAATCCCAGTACTTGGGAGGCAGAGACCAGAGGATCCGGGTTCGCGGCCAGCCTCAGCTACTTAGTGAGGCCCTCTGCAACTTTGTGAGACCCAGTTTCAAAATAAAGGGTAAAAAATAGTTCCAGGGGTATAGCCTGAAGGTAGAACGCGCCTGGGTTCAATCCCTGGTACCGCAAAAAAAAAAAAAAAATGTACAAATTGATGTATTATCACATATATGTGTGCCTATGCAACCATTGCTACAACTGAAATAGTGAGCACCACCCATCACCCCAATGTTCCTCATGTCTCTTCATAATCTCTTCCTCCCCTCCCACCAATCCCAGCCAACCCCTGACCTGCTTTCTGTCATTATATATTAATTTGCATTTTTTTGCATTTTTAAGATTTGTGTGTATGTGTGTGCAGGGGATTGGACCCAGGGCCTTGCACATGGTACATGCTCTACCTCTGAACTACACCCCTGGCTCCATGACTTTTTTGTGTGTGTGTGTGTGGTACTGGGGACTGAACCCAGGGGCATTCCACCTCTGAGCTATACCCCCAGCCCTATTTTTTATTCTTTATTTTGAAACAGGGTCTTACAAGTTACAGAGGGCCTCACAGGTTGCTGAGGCTGCCGTGAACCTGCGATCCTCCTGTCTCAGCCTCCCAAGTACTGGGATTACAAGCGTGTGCCACCATACGAGGCTGACTCCATGAAATTTTCTAGAATTTTATAAATATATAGAATCAAGCACCGTCTAGACTCTTTTACTCAACATAATTATTTTGAGGTTTGTCAGTATTCGGTTCTATAGCAAATTAGTATAAATCCTCTTGGCATTTTATTTGCCCTCCTTTGTTCCCTACAGAAATTTGCTCACATTTTCAGCTCAATCACTGAAATCACGAGATTCCCTCCAAAAAGAAGAAAAATATATCATAAAGTTCTATTCGCAGCCAGGTACGGTGGTGCACACCTATAATCGCAGTACTTGGGAGGCTGAGACAAGAGGATCACAGGTTCTATGCCAGTCTTAGCAACCTAGTAAGGCCCTCAGCAACTTATTGAGACCCTGTTTCAAAATACAAATTAAAAAATTAAAAAATAGGGCTGGTAGAATGCCTCTGTGATCAAACCCCAGCACCACAAGGAGAGAAACAGAAGAAAGACAGAAAGAAAAAACAGAAAGAGAGAGAGAGAGAGAGAGAGAAAGCTAGCTCTATTCACTACTAGAAATATTTTCCTTTCCCAAGGGAGAACTTCCAGAGCTACCACAAACCATAACATTTTCAACAGCTTCAAGCTACTCCCCATCAAAAACCAACCAAACCAGAAAATGTCTATAGGATCTTAAATTCTTTCCTTTATCTTAAGCAAGTTGAAAAGGCAAGAAGAGAAGTTTGTAGCCATCTGTCCTTCAAAAACATTAGGTCTTGCCGGGCGTGGTGGCGCACGCCTGTAATCCCAGTACTTTGGGAGGCGGAGACCGGAGGATCCGGGTTCGGGGTCAGCCTCAGCGCTCTCTCCCTGTCTCTCTCTCTCTCTCTCTCTCTCTCTCTCTCTCTCTCTCCATCTCTCTCTCTACCTAATGAGGCCCTCCGCAACTTCGTGAGACCCGGTTTCAAAATAAAGTATAAAAAATAGGGCTGGGGGTGTAGCGTGGAGGTATAACGCCCCTGAGTTCAATCCCTGGTACTGCAAAAAAAAAAAAAAAATAAGTCTCTTTCTGGAAGAGAAGACAATCTTCTTTCTAATCACAACTTGGGTTCAGTCAGCCTTGTAATGATACAGGGATGGTTACTCTTTTGTCACTATCACTACCTGGGAAATGCTCTAACAAGCCATAGGTTCTCCAAGCACACACTAAGAAATAGAAGCTGATTCTCTATACACAGATTTGTGCCCTCAACTGCTGAAGTCACACATGCTTAGCTCCAACAATGGTTTATAGAGGTTTCTCCTTACATGGGGGGGGGAGAGGCAGACAGACAGACACACACACAGAGACTAGAAACCCTCCCAGATATCACATCTATTCCCAGTGTAGCACTAGAAACTGAGCTAAATTAATAGTTAGCAATGCTTCAAGAAAACTGTCAACCATGTGTGGTGGCACACGCCGGTAATCCCAGTACTTGGGAGGCTGAGACAGGAGGATCGCAGGTTTGAGGACAGCCTCAGCAACCTAGTGAGACTCTCAGCAACCTAGCAAGACCCTGTTTCCAAATAAAACATAAAATAAAATAGGGCTAGGGGTGTAGGTTAGAGGTAGAACACTCCTGGGTTCAACCCCTAGTACCACAAAAATAAATAAAAACTAATTAATTAATAAAAATAAAATGGGCCAGTCAGGAGTGGTGGCGCACACTTGTAATCTAGTACTTGGGAGGCTGAGACCTGAGGATCCGGGTTCGTGGCTAGCCTCAACTACTTAGTGAGGCCCTCTGCAACTTAGTGAGACTCTGTTTCAAAATAAAAGAATGAAAAATAGGGCTGGGGGTGTAGCTCGGAGGTAGAATGACCATGAGTTCAATTCCCTAGTACTACAAATAAATAAATAAATAAATAAATAAATAAATAAATAAATAAATAAAATGGGCCAAGGGTGTAGTTTGGAGGTAGAATGACCCTGAGTTCAATCCCCAATACCATACACACAGAAAAGAAAAAAGAGAAGAAGAGAAGAGAAGAGAAGAGAAGAGAAAAGAGAGAAAACTGTCACACCAGATATTTTTCTCTCCTTCAAATCAGTTTAAAGGTAGAAAGCTCTCAAGAAGCACAGGCAGTCTCATCCAATAGAAGTTAAGTCTGCAAGATTATTGATTTGTCTCCTTTTTTTTTTTTGTGGTACTGGGGATTGAACCCAGAGCCATTCTACCTCCGAGCTACACCCCCAGCCCTATTTTATTTTTTGTTTTGAAACAGGGTCTTGCTAGGTTGCTGATTCTCGCTAGGTTATTGAGGCTGGTCTTTTTTGTGTGTGTGTGGTACTTGATGATTGAGCCCAAGGGCATTCTACCTCCAAGCTACACCCCCAGCCCTATATTATGTTTACTTTGAAACAGAGTCTCATTAGGTTGATGAGTCTCACTACTTAGTGAGGCTATCCTGGAACCTGCAATCCTCCTGTCTCAGCCTCCCAGGTATTGGGATTACAAGCGTGCACCACCACTCCCAGCTGAGGCTGGTCTTGAACCTGTGATCCTCCTGTTTTAGCCTCCCAAGCACTGCAATTACAGGTGTGCCACCACACTCACTTTGCTTTGTCCATCTTGTGGCAGTTCCTGAGCAGTTGCCTGGAGATCTAGTTTGCTTAGGACTAGAAAATTTAAAGGGGCAAAGAGTTATTTATGCAATCATGATTCATAAAGCTGAATTTGAAGATGAGCAAAGCTGGAAGAAACTGATTACAAAAGAAAATGGTTAGCCATTTTCCACTTCTGGAAACAGACCATTCCAGACCCTTTCTCTGGAATGTACCCCTTTATCACAGCCTCCTCTTAAACTGTACCCCACAACCCTAAATAAATCTCTTATATTCCCCTAAAAAGGAAGAAAGGGAGGAAGGGAGGGTGGGAGGGAGGGAGAAAGGGAGGAAATGGTCCATAGTCAGGCATGGTCATATGTGCTTGTAGTCCCAGCGCTCAGGAAGCTGAGGCAGGAGGATCACTCGAGCCTAGGAGTTTGAGACCAGCCTAGGCAACAGAGAGACCCTATCTCATGAATTAAAAAAAAGTAAATATTCCATTGCCTGCCAGTAAATAACACCTCAACTGTATTTACTTTGAAATACTAGTAACACTTAACACATGCCTTTCCATCTCTTTTAGCTAGGAAACATTACTAAAGATCAGAATTAGAGGAGCTCTTAGATATGACCTCACACAAGCCGGGCGTGGTGGCACACGCTTGTAATCCCAGTACTTTGGGAGGCTGAGACCGGAGGATCTGGGTTCGCAGCCAGCCTCAGTTCTCTCTCTTTCTCTCTCTCCCTGTCTCTCTCTCTCTCTCTCTACTTAGTGAGGCCTTCCGCAACTTCGTGAGACCCGGTTTCAAAATAAAGTATAAAAAATAGGGCCGGGGGTGTAGTGCAGAGGTAGAACGCCCCTGGGTTCAATCCCTGGTACCGCCAAAAAAAAAAAAAAAAAAAAAAATATATATATATATATATATATATATATGCCCTCACACAATCCCCCCCTACTCCACAAAGAAGAGATCTTTTGTGTAACTTCCTGAGATGCCTCCTAGCCTCTCCCCAAAAATTTCTGGGTCAGGACCATGTCGCTACTTCTAAAATAGTCCCAACTGTTATACTGTTGCTATAAAAATATAATAAACTATGAGCTGCTTCATTCTTGATCCTAAATCAGCCTTAGAGTCACACAAAATCAAGTTTACTTCTTTTACCACACGGTAGACCTTCAGTATTCTCTTTCCAGGCTTAAATAGCCTCAGACAAATTTCTCTGTCAAAAAGAGGAGATATGGAAAAATGTAGAGCAGCTGGCTTTTTGTTTTTGTAGACTGAACCTTAAGTACCAAATAGGTATATTTTTTCACATCAGAATGACAAATTTTAAAGCCGGATGATGTGGTGATGCACACTTATAATCCCAGTACTTGGGAGGCTGAGATAGGAGGATCGCAGGTTTGTGGAGAGCCTCAGCTACTTAGTGAGGCCGTCCACAACTTAGCGAGACCCTGTTTCAAAATAAAGAATAAAATATAGGGCTTGAGGTGTAGCCCGGAGGTAGAATGCCCCTGGGTTCAATCCACGGTACTGCCAAAAAAAAAAAAAGAATAAAAATTAGGGCTGGGGGTGTAGCTCAGAGGTAGAAGCCCCTGGTTTCAATCCCCAGTACCACCAAAACAAAAAAAAAAGAATGATAAATTTTAGCCAGGCGTGGTGGCGCATACTTGTAATCCCAGTACTTGGGAAGCTGAGACAGGAGGATTGCAGGTTTAGAGCCAGCCTCAGCTACTTAGTGAGGCCCTCCACAACTTAGTGAGACCCTGTTTCAAAATAAAGAATTTTAAAAATATAGGGCTGGGGGTGTAGCTCAGAGGTAGAATGCCCCTGGGTTCAATCCCCAGTACTGCAAAAAAAAAAAAAAAAAAAAAAAAGAATGACAAATTTTCAGCTCTCTTTCACATATGGGTCAGGAAAGGATCAACAACCTGGATACCTGAAATTTCAGTGTCCAAGCACTGTTTCTCAGGCAAAGATTAGGAAAGCAAACAGATAAAAAGATTAAAAATTGGCCTTTAACAACAGCTGCCTGTGGAATATAGTCACATATTCTAATTCAAAATTTAAGGAGCCACATGGTTTGCTTCATTTATGGAGGATACAGGAAATCTGAGCTTTAGATTCTTACAGACAACTATAAAAGAGAAATTAATCCACCCACTTTTGAGAATTTAGTCACTCCCCTGAGACCACTGGCCTCTTAAAAGATCTGTATAAAACAAAGTAATTCATATACATACTGAAGCAGCAGCAGAGGCAAAGGTAAGTTAGTATGCTGTGTTACCCACCCAGATTTCCCCTTGCTTCGACACACTGTTCTAGCCCAGATTTCTTTTGGTGTTTGCCTTCTACTGTGGACACAGGATCAGGGCAGGTGACCTTACCCTGGAGCCCTGGGAGATAGAGTTTATCTAGACATATTGTGATACTTCTGCCCCCCTTTTTGTGAATGGTTTTGGAAGATACAAGTGACTCAATCACCACAAGTGAGACATTAGGGGATTTTGCTGGGTGGGTGGCTCCAAGGAAAGACTTCTCACTGTATTTAAATTTTTTATAAAGGCACTGGGGTAAAAAAAAATGACTTCTTCTGCTGAAGGTGGTCTTATGTGCAGAGGATGTCTGGACTGTGACAGCATCCTCACATCATATGGAGAATGAAGGAGCAGAGAGAATAAGTCTATATCCTTGATGCTGTGATGTAGACACTGAATTAGTCAACCTGGATTCTCCCTATCTCTGGGCCTCTTGACACATGATATCATAAGTCTTCTTATCATTTAAGCTATTTAGAGTTGAGTCTATTATCTCAGCATACTAAGCAATAGGTCCATAGTCACAAAGGGTATATTAAGAGAGGTACTGAGCTGGGCATGGTGGCACACGCTTGTTATCCCAGTACTTGGGAGGCAGAGATTGGAGGATCCGGGTTCGCGGCCAGCCTCAGCTACTTAGTGAGGCCCTCCACAACTTCGTGAGACCCGGTTTCAAAATAAAGTATAAAAAATAGGGCCGGGGGAGTAGCTTGGAGGTAGAACGCCCCTGGGTTCAATCCCCGGTACTGCAAAACAAAACAAACAAACAAAAAAGAGAGGTACTATCTGAGCCGGACATGGTGGTAAACACTTGTAATGCCAAATACTTGGGAGATTGAGACAGGAGGACTACAGGTTTGAGGACAGCTTCAGCAACATAGCAAGTCTCTTAGCAACCTAGTGAGACCCTGTTTCAAAAACTAAAAAAAAGGGTTGGAGGTATAGTTCAGAGTTAGAATGCACCTGGGCTCAATCCCCACTACCATGGAAGGAAGGAAGGGAAGGAGAGAGGGAGGGATCCAACAGGGAGAGAGATGATAAAAATCAGCTAAAAGTTTCTGAGTGCACACATCGTTCAAGGCACTATCCTAAAGTATTTTATGTATCTTATTTAGTCCGTAACAGTTCTATGACTTACCTATTACTATCAGCATCACTATTTTATAGACATGTAAACTGAGTCACAGAAGTTACATAATTTGCTTAGTGTCATATAACTGATATGTGGCAGAGCCAGGACTCAAAACCAGGAAATATGATTTGCCCTGATACTTGCTTTCTCTGACTAAAGGTCAAAGACAAGAGCGGAAAATGAAAAGTCTACCAAAGATACAAAAGAATCATGGAATCTAACAATTGGAAGGGCACTTAGAAGCTTTCTTATTCAGCTCCAGCACTCTTCAGCCATAGTCCTCCATACTTAGGTTCTTGTTCTAGTACTCTGAAAAATGGTTGTCTTGTCCCTGCCTGCATACCTTCAGTAAAGGGAAATGCTCAACTTCCAGATATAAACTATTCCTTTTGGGAATACCTTTCTTATAAAGAGGCAAAACTTCATCTCCCTGTTACTTGTTCCTACTGGCCCCATTTTATTTATTTATTTATTTATTTATTTATTTATTTATTTATTTATTTATTTATTTTCTGTGCTACTGGGGATTGAACCCAGGGGTATTCTATTTCTAAGCTACACTCCCAGCCCTATTTTATTTTTTATTTTAAAACAGATTCTCACTAAGTTGTTAATGCTGGCCTGGAACCTGCGACTCTTCTGTTTCATCCTCCCAAGTACTGGGATTACAGGCTTCTGCCACCATGCCTGGAGTTACTAGAACAAGAACCTATTTGTGGAGGACTATGGCTGAAGAATGCTGGAGCTGAATGAGAAAGCTTCTAAGTGCCTTTCCAATTGTTAGATTCCATGATTCTTTTGTATCTTTGGTAGACTTTTCATTTTCCTCTCTTGCCTTTGACCACTCTTTTTTTTTTTATTTCTTTGACCACTCTTAATGGCTTGTTTGGTATAGAGAAGAAATTAAGGACTTGAGAGTTTTTTGTTTTGTTTTTTCCTTAAGAAACAGAATGGACAGCTGGGCGTGGTGGCGCACACTTGTAATCCCAGTACTCGGGAGGCTGAGACCGGAGCAGGGTTTGTGGGTAGTCTCAGCTACTTAGTGAGGCCCTCTGCAACTTAGTGAGACCCTGTTTCAAAATAAAAGAATAAAAAATAGGGCTGAGGGTATAGCTCAGAGGTAGAATACCCCTGGGTTCAATCCCCAGTACCGCAAGAAAAAAAAAGAAAAAAGAAACAGAACGGACATATTTCATATGTAACTCTGACTAGAACGAAGCAAAGACATTAAGCTCCCAGGAGGGCCTACATGAGAACTTCCCTACAACCCATTTGTGCTCATTGTACATTGTATCTAGGCAAACAATGCAATTTCCAAGGCAGAATGTCTCCAGAGGACACTCAGTGGCTCCAAGCTACACAGAGGGGACTACCAGATATGAGGGGCAAAAAGGGGGAGTGAAGCCATAGGATGATACAGGGTAGGATGATTGGGAGCCGATTCAGCAATTTCTTTCAGGTAGAATACTGCATATTCCCCATAAATTTTTTGACTGCCAAGTTAAGTACCTTCCAGAACACAGTGAGATTATATATCCTTCCATCAACTCTACAAACAACTTTCTAGGCAATGGGCCAAAAGGAATACATTATACAGGAGATGCTCAGAGAACTGTTTCATTTTCTCCCTTTTAATCTATGACCAATAGAATACAAAGAAGAAAATAATATCTAAGTACTAAAAATTCTGACTTACCCTATGGCAAATACCCAGTAAAGATTTCCAGTCCTTTATTGATTCATGTATGAAGAATAAATTACTCGAAATTGATACATTTTTGAAATTTTTTTCTGCAGTACTGGGAATTGAACCCAGGGGCATTCTACCTCCGAGCTACACCCCCAGCCCTATTTTTTATTCTTTATTTTGAAACAGGCTCTCACTAAGTTGCGGAGGGCCTCACTAAGTAGCTAAGGCTGGCAGCGAACCTGCAATCCTGTCTCAGCTTCCCAAGTACTGGGATTACGAGCTTGCGCCACCACACCCAGCTGATACGTAAAAAAAAAAAAAAATGTTTAAAATCTAGGGACCCAGGAGAATGAATAAAAAATTGTGGTATATTCATATAATAAAATACTATTCAACAATGTTTGTTTGTTTGTTTGTTTTATTTTTATTTATTGTGGTACCGGGGATTGAACCCAGGGGCATTCTACCTCCGGGCTACACCCCCAGCCCTATTTTTTATTCTTTATTTTGAAACAGGGTCTCATTAAGTTGCAGAGGGCCTCACTAAGTAGATGAGGCTGGCAGAGAGTAAACTTGCAATCCTCCTGTCTCAGCCTCCCAAGTACTAGGTTTATAAGCCTACACCCGGCCTATTCAACAATTTAAAAAGAATGAACTTAAGCTGGGCACTGAAAAGAGTTCAAGTGCATGGAGTGTAGGATGGGAAGGGTACCTAGATCTAGGGCCTCTATTCAGAGAGTATCAGTGAGGAACATATTTTGGGATCCAAAGATTTTGTTTATAAGCTCTCTTATCTTTCCCCTCAACCTGGGAACACCCCTCATGACTTTAATTTTTTTTATTTATTTATTTATTTATTTATTTATTTTTTGCGGTACCAGGGATTGAACCCAGGGGCTTTCTACCTCCGAGCTACACCCCCGGCCCTATTTTTTATACTTTATTTTGAAACCGGGTCTCACGAAGTTGCGGAGGGCCTCACTAAGTAGCTGAGGCTGGCCGTGAACCCAGATCCTCCGGTCTCCACCTCCCAAGTACTGGGATTACAAGCGTGCGCCACCACGCCCGGCTCTTTAATTTTTTTTTTATAGAATATATCTTACTTGATCTTCTCAAGGTACAAAGTATTATCTCCATTTTATTTTATTTTGTTTTGTGGCACTGGGGATTGAACCCAGAGGCATTCTACCTCTGAGCTACACCCCCAGTCCTATTTTATTTTTATTTGGAAACAGGGTCTTGCTAGGTTGATGAGAGTCTCACTACTTGCTTGAGACTATCCTCGAACCTGCAATCTTCCTGTTTCAGCCTCCCAAGTACTGGGATTACAAGCGTGCGCCACCATGCCCAGCTTTATCTCCATTTTATAAACAAAGATACTAATAGAAATATTAAATGAAATGTTTATGGCCATATACTATGTTGTAGAGCCAGGATTCAGACCCGTTTCCTTAATTCCAAGATTCCAAGTTCTTCCCACTAGTGTTAAGATAAAGGACAAAAACAAAAGCTACTAGGTTTGCTACTAACTGCAAACCTGAAGAGGTAACTGCCAAATAGTCCTCAGGAAAAGGACAGGAAAGAAGGCCCTACTGATATATAAATTCTCTTTCTCTTCTAAAACAGAAAGCAGAATATATAGGAATAGAGTGTAAAGAGCTTTTGAAACATATAAAGCTACAATTTTGACAATCACCAAGCCCTTTAAGGATTACAAAAGTCAACTATCATAGGCTTCACTAGTACCAGAACAGTAACAATAATTGTAATAATTGTACCACTTTTCCAAATCAGATAAGTATGAAAATCATTCTGTCTTATAACTGTAAAAAGATTCAGTGGGGCTTGGCATGGTGGCACACGCCTGTAATCCCAGTGCTTGGGAGGCTGAGACAGGAGGATCGAGGCCAGCTTTGTCGAGACTCTCAGCAACTTAGTGAAACCCTTTATAAAGCTGGGCATGGTGCTGCACAGTTGTAATCCCAGTACTTGGGAGGCGGAGACAGGAGGGTCCAGGTTCGCGGCCAGCCTCAGCTACTTAGTGAGGCCCTCCGCAACTCAGTGAGACCCTATTTCAAAATAAAGAATAAAAAATGAGGTTTTGGGTATAGCTCGGAGGTAGAATGCCCCTGGGTTCAATCCCCAGTACCGCAAAAAAAAAAAAAAAAAAAAAAAAGATTCACTGGTAGGCAAGGAATCTCAAGGGAGCTGGCTGGTGTCCAGAGCAATTCCTTAGGCAAAATAGAAAGAAAAAAAAATTAAAATGCTCTGGACATGTACCCTTTTCTCTTTGCTCAATATCTGTTATGGCTGTACTTGCCCTAAAATGAGAACTGCAGATACTTTGATCAATGGACTAAAGTGTTAGCTGGGTCTTGTTATAGTTTTTGTTAGCTTTTCTACACTCTTGACCAAAAATGCCCATTTTACATCCCCCAGTGAAACAGATCAAATATATTCATCTTTCAAACAAAAAGAGTACTGGGGGCTTTTTCCTCTACTGCTTTGATTTTCTTTAGCTTTATCAAAGTAGTGCCATTATATAGAAAATATCACAGAATCGTCGGGCATGGTGGCGCACGCTTGTAATCCCAGTACTTTGGGAGGCGGAGACCGGAGGATCCGGGTTCACGGCCAGCCTCAGCTTTCTCTCTCTCTCTGTGTCTCTCTCTCTGTCTCTACTTAGTGAGGCCCTCCGCAACTTCATGAGACCCGGTTTCAAAATAAAGTATAAAAAATA
>PVJS01053252.1:0-13348 GCA_004027185.1 Glis glis | reverse complement strand
TACTTAGAGGTGGCTTTTGCTAAAAGCACTGACTCTTCACTTGGGCCTGCAGGTGCTCAATAGGTAACTAAAAGCAGGACAAAAGCTTGTCATCTCTGTCTCCATTTTGCATGGCTCTCCTTTGCTCTGAGTCCTCTCCTGCAGTCACTTTGGATTCCAGAAACAACACATCTGATCCACACATCTTGGGATGAGTTGAAACTAACCCCCAGGCAATAGCAACTCTTTTTTTTTATCATGTGGACAAGGTCTCCCACCTGAGTAATCTTGAGATAATGATCAACTAGACCACAGTTTGACCAAGATAGCTTGACTGCATATTTGTGGCCCCTTTTGTCCATATAATCTGGGAGCTGATGTCAGTCCCATGAAGATAGGGCTGAGAATGCTGCTCCCTTTGTCTTCCCAGTATAGCCATACCAATTAAAGTTCCTTTCTTGCCTTTCACTATTACTTTTTTGTTTGATTTCTTTGGGATAGTGGCTGGACCTCATTCACTGGGACTCCCAAAGTTGGACTTCTAGCATAGGACTCTGGTAACAGTCTCAGTCCCTTAGTACTGGCACGGAGTTCCTAAAACTCTTGGAATTTCCTGAGCAATGAGTGTTTTTTTGTTTTTCATA
The DNA here is from genome assembly GCA_004027185.1 of Glis glis. Lineage (NCBI taxonomy): Eukaryota > Metazoa > Chordata > Mammalia > Rodentia > Gliridae > Glis > Glis glis. The sequence continues at coordinate 12,725 of PVJS01053252.1, read as the reverse complement.
AGATGCCCTTCCAGCCACACCTGAGTTTATACTAATGAGGTGTTATGGTTTGGATATTGAATGCTCCCCCAGAAAAGCTCATGTGTTGGCAATGAAGCAGTGTTTAGAAGTGGAGAGGAACTGAAAGCATTTTTCACTTTGAGGTGGACATGAGCCTGTGGGGGCCATTGGAGGAATGTAATTGATTGTGTCTATAGTGTCTCCTGAGCCTTGGGTGTTAAAGGCTTGGTTGCCGGCCCATGGCACTAATGGGAGGTGGTAGAAACTTTAGGAGGTGATGCCTAGTGGAAGGAAGGTTGTTGAAGGTGTGCCCTTGAAGGGGATTTTGGAGCCCTGGCCTCTTCCCTTCGCTCTTTGCTTCTTGGCCACTGTGAGGTGAGCAGCTTCGTTCCACCACACTCTTCCTGCCATGATGTTCTGCTTTGCCACAGAGGACAAGTGACCACGGACTTGTATATTGTAAGCATGTAATTTGCTTTTTTATTTTTAGGGGGGTCACAATGAAGAGTTTTATTTGAGTCTTAGAGGAATCTTTGGACACTATGAGCCAAAATAAATATTTCCTTTTTTTTTTTTTGCGGTACCGGGGATTGAACCCAGGGGCGTTCTACTTCCGCACTACACCCCTGGCCCTATTTTTTATACTTTATTTTGAAACCGGGTCTCACGAAGTTGCGGAGGGCCTCACTAAGTAGAGAGAGAGAGAGAGAGAGAGAGAGAGAGAGAGACAGGGAGAGAGAGAGAGAGAGACAAGGGAGAGAGAGAGAGAGAGAGAGAGAGAGAGCTGAGGCTGGCTGCGAACCCGGATCCTCCGGTCTCCGCCTCCCAAAGTACTGGGATTACAAGCGTGCACCACCACGCCCGGCTAAATATTTCCTTTTTATAAGTTGATTATCTCAGTATTTTGTCACAGGGAGGTAAATCTGTCCATACAGTAGGTGATTAACAACAGCAAAAATAAAACATAACAATTATAACAATATATTATAGTAAAAGTTATTTAGGACTTATAAATTCTTTATTTCTGGAGTCTTTTCATTTAATATTTTCAGACTGCAGTTAACCTCAGGTCACTGAAACTTCAGAAAGCAAAACTGCAGATAAGGGGTAACTACTATAGCTTAGAATCCTAGAATTACTCAGGTAGAAGGGAGTTTAGGAATGATGTAGCCCATTTCCTTCATTTTACCATTCAGAGACAGGGCCTGATATGCCAGGGATCTTGTACTCAAGCTATTTCTAAATATTTTCAGTAGTCTTTCAGCATCACTAGGCTACCTCTTCAACCCATAAGCAGAGAGTCATTGGCTAGCTGTGAATATAACTCTTGGGAAATGACTCTTAAGAGTAGCCTGAAGGGCTAAGGTGTTAGAAGGAATAGGGCCTAAGAGTCAGAGGACACTAACCACATTTCTTGCATTTCCACTGGATAGATGGAAGAAGAGGCACAATAATGCCCCACAGCCCTTGGATATTCTGCCGATGGGCTAGGTATAGGGAGAAAATGACCATATTTGTCTAGAGGTCTTTATGAGTCTGCTCAGGTTGCCATAATCAAATACCACAGATTGGGTGGATGAAACAACAGAAATTTATTTTCTTACAGTTCTGGGGACTAGATATCCAAGATGAAGGTATCAAAAGATTTGATTTCTGCTGAGGGCTCTTTCCCTGGCTTGCAGGCAGCTGCCTTCTCTATATGAATATGTCCTTGCATGGTCTTTCCTCTGTGTCCTTCAGAGGGAGAGAGGGAGCGAAAGAGAGAGAGAGAGAGAGAGAGAGAGAGAGAGAAAGAGAGAGAATCGATCAATCGATCGTCTCTTCCTCTTCTTCTAAGGACACCTGTCCTATTGTATTAGATCAGGGCCCCGCCCTTATGACCTCATTTAACCTTAACTCTTTAAAGGTCCTATCTCTAAATACAGTCATCTGAGGGTTAGGGCTTCAAATATTTAAGTTTGGAAGGGACACAGTTTAGCCCCTGATAGGGCTGTCATTTTACTCTGGGGAAGATCTCAAGCTATTGATGAGCAGTTCATCTTGACAGTGATGTGACTTAGCAAGAACTAGGTTTGCCATTCAAGTCCCTTCTGCCTTTTAGTTCTCAGCTTCATGCAACAGAACATATTACTCAAAAGATGTTTTCTACATAGTATTTAAGTAATTCATATATCTTACGCACCCCCCCTTGCCACCAGGATTGGGGCACAGGTAGCCCCCTCTGCCTACAGGCTTCTTATTCATTTCTCCTACTATCCCTGATTCATCTCTCCTACTATCAGTTTAGATTAGTGCTGTCCAATAGAAATATTATGTGAGTTTCATATTTATTTAATTGTAAATTTTCTAGTAGCCACATTTATATATATATATATATGTGTGTGTGTGTGTGTGTGTGTGTGTGTGTGTGTTACTGGGGATTGAATCCAGAAACATTCTACCTTTGAGCTACATCCCCAGCCCCTTTTTATTTTTTATCTTAAAACAGGGTCTCACTAAGTTGCTGAAGCTGGCCTCAAATCTGCACTCCTCCTGTCTCAACCTCCCAAGTATGGGATTACAGGCATGCTCCACCTCACCTATAGGAGCCACATTTTAAAAAGTAAAACGTACGTAAGTGGCGTGAAAAATCAATAAAGTCTCCATGATGCAATGGCAAAAGTGGATGTAGTCCTACCCAAATTGTAGGATTGTGGATTGTGTTGAATGGAAAAAATATTTCACATTGTTTCAGCTTCATTTTTAAATTAAGTAATAGTAGCCAGGCGTGGTGGTGCATGCTTGTAATCCCAGTACTTGGGAGGCTGAGACAGGAGGATTGCAGGTTCGAGGACAGCCTTGACAACATAGCAAGACTCTCAGCAACCTAGTGAGACCCTGTTTCAAACTAAAAAATAAAATAGGGCTGGGGATATGACTCAGAGGTAGAACTCCCCTGGGTTCAATCCCCAGCACCAAAAATAAATAAATAAATAAATTAATTAATTAAGTAATAGTGAAAGTTGGTTTCCTCAGTCACACTAGTTACATCTCACATCCTTAGTAACCCACTGGGCTAGTGTCCACCTTATTGAATAGCCCAGGTGCAAATATCACATTCTCTGACATTCCCTGTCTGCATTCAGTGCCCTTGTGACGTTGCTGCGATATTTTGTGCTTAACCCGATCTCAGTACTTACCACACTGTGATTTAGTTGTCTGCTTGCTTGTGTTTGTTCTTCCTTAGACTCTGAGCTTCTTGACAATGAAGACTTTGTCTAATTTATCCCTGCATCGTCAGCACCCAACAATTCTAGCCTAAAATAATTGCTTGGCTTGTTTGTTTGAAGGAGTTTGAATGCCTGAACAACAACAATCCTCTATGGGCACACAAGGCACGACAAAATCTGGTCCCTCATGCTCTCTGACCTCATCTCCTACCACACTCCCCTTTGTTCATCTGCTTCAACCACACTAGCCTCCTTGCCATTCTTTGAATAACCCAAGTGTGAGCTAAACACAGGGCCTTTGCACTGTGTTCTCTGTGCCTGGAAAGCCCTTGGCCTTTTGGCTCTGCTTGCTCCCTTGTTGCTTTTAGGTACCCCATTAAAGCTGGCTTCCCTGACCAACCTTTTGAAACAGACCCCATTCCACCAGTCATTTTCTAATTCCTTAACTTTTTCAACAGGGTGCTTATCATTAGCTTTCTGCGTGTTATTTAGCTAATCTGACTCTCCCCACCAGGGTGCAAGTTTCATGAGAGCAAGCTCTTCTTTTTGTGTCATGCAGTGATGTATTCCTCAAACTTAGAATAGTCCCTGGCAGCTTAGATGTGCTCAGTAAATATGTATTGACCACAAGAAAGTTAGACTATCTATCATAGGGGAGTGTAGGGAAAGGAGAAAAGACACAAAATACTCCTAATTGGAGTTAGAGAAATTTCCATATTTCTTTCCAAGTTTCACAATGTCCAAATGGCTTGGAAAGTCAAGCAATGACCAGCATCTCCTTGACACAAACATGGCTGCAGTAGAAAAAGGATAATCATGAGTTTTAGCAGCTTGAAGCTTTGTATGTCCAATTCTTTGCCCATACAACCAGGGGATCCCCCATTATTTAGAGGGAGAAGGGTTGGATGGATGGAATGTGGCCGTTGGAGGCTTCCATGGCAGTTGGTAAAGATGAGCAGTTGGACAGATGGGAAGGACTCCAGCAGGACCCACTGAGCCCAAGGAGCAGGTAGGAAAGCTCTCAGGAAGAGCAGCCAGACTGCAGGCTGGTCTGCTTGAGCCTGAGTGGCGTTGAGGTGTAGCAGAAAATGTAGGACCCAGGAGGCAAAGGCTGTGTACTAACTGCTCTGTGATGTGGGCAAGCTACTCGTGCTTTGTCCTCACTTGTCAAACAGAGAGAATGTTTATTCACAGGATTGTCGTGAAGATGGCGTGACGTGATGTATGTGGAGGTGCTCTGTAAACTGGAAAGTGTGTGACAAGCACAAGCTGTAAGCTCTGGGGCATCTGCCCATGTGCTCTCTTGCTTGCCCACCCTATTCCTACAATCACTGGATTTATCCACTGTGTACAACTCAGGGCTCTTGTAAACTTTTATGTTGCTGTAAAACTCAGGCTCTTTCCTTCTGAATGTCCCTCAAGGTTCAGAAAATCAGATCTCAATCTGGCTGAAGGGAACCATCATAATTTGTGATTTAAGGAGCCACATCTTGGCATTTCAATAAATACTGTTCTCCATTCATTTCTTAGATGAATGCTAATTGTTGTTAAAAATGCACAGACTTCTGACTCATTTAGGACTGGGTTTAAAGCTTGGCTTTGCTTCTTATTAGCAGAGCAGGGTTTAGATAGGTTTTATTATTATTATTGTTGTTGCTGTTGTACTGGAGATTGAATCCAGGGGCAATCTACCTCTGAGTTCCACCCCCAGCCCTTTTATTTATTTATTTTTTGTTGTTGAAACAGGGTCTGGCTAAGTTGCTGAGGGTCTCACCAAATTGCCAAGGCTGGCCTTGAACTTGCAGTCTTCCCAAGCACTGGTGATTACAAGTGCTCATCAACACACCTGGCTCTGCATCTATTCTTTTTTTTTTTTTTCTTTTTTTTTTTGCGGTACTGGGGATTGAACGCAGGGGTGTTCTACCTTGCACCATACACCCCCAGCCCTATTTTTTTGTATACTTTATTTTGAAACTGGGTCTCACAAAGTTGCGGAGGGCCTCACTAGGTAGAGAGAGAGAGAGAGAGAGAGAGAGAAACAGGGAGAGAGAGAGAGCGAGAGAGAGCGCGAGAGCACGCGCGCGCATGCGCGTGCTGAGGCTGACTGCGAACCCGGATCCTCCAGTCTCCGCCTCCCAAAGTACTGGGATTACAAGCGTGCGCCACCACGCCCGCGCTCTGCATCTATTCTTTATTATCTTTAAGCATTAGTCTTCTCATCCACGATATTGACATAATAAAATCCTTGGCAAAGAGTAGTCATAAGAATTAAGAGAGATAATGCATCGAAGTTCTTAACCACTACTTAGTATATAGTAAGAGACTAATGAATTGTACCTTATTAACCATAGCTACCAGCATAAGACTAGGCACATACTGGAATTGAGTTTTACCAAAAAACTTGATTGAGGACTGGTAATAAAGCAAAGAAAGCAGAATAATTCCAGGCCAAACTTGGCTTTGGTCTCCAAGCCTATCAATAGAAACTGAAAGGTTTATGGCTTCCTGACCCAGGCAGAGACTTAAAGAGCAATAAAAAGACAATCTATTTTATTATGTTGACAACTGATAAATCTCATTTAAAATACAGCAGTGAGTTTAGGTACAGGGAAGGACTAGTGACAATACTAGTCCTAAAATGATATGGTTGTGAGACATAGGTATGGGCTGCATAACATATTTTCTAGGACATTCCTGATTTCAAATACTCTGTTGTTTTCAGACTAGGTATTTTAGTTTTTGTTCAGAAAACTTGATGGACAAAAATGTAGGCGTATTGTATATCACTAAAGATAATTAGTATCATGTTTACTTATTTGGTTGTTTATCTGCACAATCGATGGTTTTTAAACTCCTACTGGTCTCTGTGTGGGTTCCAGGGATCAAAAAAAAAAGGCATATTTTGACTTTACATCTTGGTTGCAGAGACAGACACATAAACAACTGAAATGTGGAATGTGCTATTTTAAGGGTTATGTACAAAACCATATGGGAAGCAGGGTATGATGGCACATGCCTGTAATTCCAGTACTTGGGAGGCTGAGACAGGAGGGTCGCAGGTTCAAGGCCAGCCTGAAAAACTTTGTGAGACCCTCAGCAACTTAGCAAGACCCTGTTTCAAAGTAAAAGGTAAAAAGGGCTGGAAGTGTAAGTTGGAGGTAGAATGGCCCTGGGATCAATCCCTAGTACCAAAAGACAAGACAAAACAAAACAAAAACCATATAGAATATAGGAGGTGGGGAAGATGTGATGGAGTCAGAAAAGTCTTCACAGAGAACATGGAAGATGTGAAGAATAGCGAAGATTTTGCCATGTTACCCACAGGAAAAGTTCTTCTCAGGGAGAGGAAATGGCACGAGTAAAGACGTGGAGGTACATGTGGTGTCACGGGATCACAGGGTGGGGTGGCTGTCGGGGAATGAGAGGGTAAAGTTAACTGGGGTTCAGAATGTGGAGGATCTTGAATTCTATCTTAAGTGGAACTTTACTAAGAAGGCAACATGGAACTGTTGAAGGATGTCACACTAGGGATGACATGACTCAAATGGTGGTTTTGGTGACAGTGGGGAGGAGAAATGGAGTGGGGGAAAGGTCAGGGGCAAAGAGGGAGTTGGGAGGAGCATGGAGAACATGAGGTCAAAGATGATTGGCCCTGGGTCAGGAATGGGAAAGGAAAAAGGGGATCAATTTTAGACACACTTCTGATACAATTGGCTCAACTCAGGGCCCTCTTCAAAACATGTTTGAGAGAAAGATTCCACTTCCAGGTGTCCATGCCTGAGAAGGAGAAATCACAAAGAAATTCAATAGTAGCGAGCAGAGGAGAGAATAGTAATGGCCTATGATTGGCCATCTGCTGTGTCACTGACCTGAACATGTGGCCTTGATGTGAGCTTATAACGTCTGTGCCACCCTCCCTCCTTCCCCCGACACACACACCATCCTCTTCTCTGCCAGATGGGAAATTACTAACGGTAGCTAGCTGGCCACCAGACTGTCCACCTAAAATTGGTGATGGGTGGGGAGGGCCTCTGAGGATGGACAGTCCTGTTATTCTCTCCTTGGAGTGGGGTCCTCCCTCTTTCAAGTCAGCCTCGTTTATTGGACACATGGCAAAGCTCAGCCTGGTATGGGATGGGTGCTCAGAGGTGACAGAGCTTTCACCCAATTTCTGGGTGAGCTAGCGGTACTGGGAGGTTTTTGTGGGAGGAACACAGAGATGGAGATGATTGGGCCAGGAGTCCTGAGGCAGGAAGGCGGGACCTGGCAAAGATTTGGGATGATGGAGGTAAGTTGGCTACATACAGTACATTTTCCTTCATCTCCAAGGCAACCAAGTACTTACCAGGTAATGGCATGCCTGCTACCAAGACCTTCTTTCATTCTGTTTTGCAAAATCCATTTATTCATTTATTCAAGAAGTATATGTTAGGAACCTACTGAATAACAGCACCCACCCCCGGCCCCAGGAACATGGAAAACAATAAATGAAACCAGCACCATTTACTTCTGCCCTTGTTCTCAGGCTGGTATGGTAAGGTTGGACTTGGGTGGGGATGGGGTGTCCTCTTTTGAGTCTCATTTGTTTAAGTGTGTTGAGAGAATGCCAGGCAATTCTTGCCAGTCTTACTCAATAAATTGGGACTTAGAAAGTCCCCCTCATGCTGGGCGTGGTGGCGCACGCTTGTAATCCCAGTACCTTGGGAGGCGGAGACCGGAGGATCCCGGTTCGCGGCCAGCCTCAGCTCTCTTTCTCTGTCTCTCTCTGTCTACTGAGTGAGGCCCTCCATAACTTCGTGAGACCCGGTTTCAAAATAAAGTATAAAAAATAGGGCCGGGGGCGTAGCGCAGAGGTAGAACGCTCCTGGGTTCAATCCCCGGTACCGCAAAAAAAAAAAAAAAGAATGTCCCCCTCATCTTCACTGAATCAAGTGGAGCTTGGTTGCTAAGGAGGAGTTCCTGGGAGTGTGGCTGTGGGGATTATGTGAGGTGTCTCCTCCCCCTGCTTTTGTTCTTGCTTCTGGCCTCCACAATGTGAGAACAGAGCCTTGCTCTCTCACTCTCTCTCTCTACTTTTCTCTGCCATACTCTGAGCTCCACAGACCCAGCCTGACATGGACTGAACCTCTGAAATCTTCAAAAGCTGTGAACAAATAAATCTTCCTTCCTCTAAGTTGTGTGGTCAGTTGTTTGGATTACAGCAGTGAGAATGTCGACCAAGACATTGCCCAGCACAGAAGAAATACTTTCCAGGAGTGGCCTATATTCCCAGTATGTGGGAGACTGAGACAGGAGGATTGCAGGTTTGAGGCCAGCCTCAGCAACTTAGCAAGACTCTGTTTCAAAATAAAAAACAAAAAGGGCCAGGGGTATAGCTAATAGGTAGCATGCCCCTGGGTTAAGAAAAAAAGAAGACACGACACACAGTTGGTTACCAGGAGAGGAGTTGAGATTAGAATGAATATCTCTTGGCCTGCATTATACTTATTGGTTGCAGAGACTCTAAATTCTACAATGAAAAGGACTTTATCTATTTAGGTCACTGCTGTATCTTTAATGCCTAATAGTAGATGCTCAATATATATTAGTTTAATTAATGACTAAATTATTTCCTTCTCTATAATTCTTTGAATCTATTTTAATTGCTATGTTTCTACTTAAGTTAGTTGATTCACTCATTACTTTTTTGGCTAGTATGATCACTTATGTACCTATCCCCCTACATACTGATTTAGTTGCAACCTACAAGTTTGTTTTGTTTTTCAGTGATGGTGATTGAACCTAAGGCCTTGTATATGCTAGGCAAGCATGCTGCCACTGAACTACATTTCCATCCCTGCATTCCACAAGTGTGTGTGTGTGTGTGTGTGTGTGTGTGTGTGTGTGTGTGTGTATGCGCTTGCGCATGCTACTGGGGATTGAACTCAGGGGCACTCTACCTCTGAGCTACACTCCCAGTCCAATTTAAATTTTTATTTTTGAAATAGGGTCTTGCTAAGTTGCTGAGGGCCTCTCTAAGTTGCTGAGGCTGGCCGTGAACCTGTGATCCTCCTGACTCAGCCTCCCAAGCACTGTGATTACAGGTGTGCATTACCATGCCCAGCTCCTACAAGTTTTGATATGTATTTTCATTATTATTATTTATAATTAAAGTCTAAATATTTTGGCATTCAAAATGTCAAATACAAGATTAAAATTATCTTTTTAAATCAATGTGTAACTCAATTGCATTGTGTTCCAAGAATTTGGTCTGTGTGAAACTGATTATTTTAAATATATTAGGACGTAATTTATGATCTAGTATATGCTCAATTTTTTCAATTTTTGTAAAAGTATAGTCTTCACTTGCTGAGACTCTGTTTTATATGTAATCAGCTTATGATGACGTTTGAATAACCCCTTATTGGTATTTTGGTTAGTAGTTTGATCAGTTAATGAAAGACGTATGCTAGAATCTGTCACTGTGGTGGTAGATTTGTCAGTTTTTGTCATTCTGTCATTTTTTAGTTTATACAGTTTGAAGTTGTGTTATTAGGTACACAAGAATTTAGAAGTTTCTATCTTCCTGGGAAATGGAAATGATGATTATGTAGTGGTATTTTATCTTAGTAATATTTTTGCTAAATATTAATATAGCTATACCAGCTTTCATTGTTAGTACACTGATTTTTTTTCTTTTTCTCTTCTTCATCTTCTTTTTTTTTTTAATTTTGTGGTGCTGGGGATTGAATCCAGTGCTTTGCACATGCTAGGAAAGTTCTATTTCACTGAGCTCCATCCCTGCCCTTTTTATTTTTTATTTTGAGACAGGTTCTTGCTAAGTTTCACAGGCTGGCCTCGAACTTGAGATCCTCCTGCTTCAGCCTCCCTAGTAGCTGATATTACAGGAGTGCACCACTGTGCTTGGATTTTATTGCCATTCTTTAAATTTCAATCTTTGTCTCTATGTTCTGAGTATCTATCTTGTAACTATCAAATACAGTGTATCTTCAAAAGTCCCTTTTAAAAAGTTCCTTCTATATTGACTTTATTTTCTTTTTTTGTGTTGTCAGGGATTGAACCCAGGGTTTTGTGTATACTAGGCAAACACTCAGAATGTAAAGTGAGTTTTGTGTGTGTGTGGTACTAGAGATTGAACCCAGGGGCATTCTACCTCTGAGCTACACCCCCAGCCCTATTTTTATTTTTTATTTCGAAACAGGGTCTCACTAAGTTGCTGAGGCTGGCGGTGAACCTGTGATCCTTCTGTCTCAGCCTACTTGTACTGGAATTACAAGCATGAGCCACCATGCCTGGCTCCTATGGTGACTTCTAACCCAAAGAGTTTGTTCTGTTTTTTGTGGGTTGTCTTTTCAATCTGTTGATACTTTTGAGGCACAACCACTTTAAATTTTGGTGTTGTCCAATTTGCCTTATTTTGTTGCTTGTGTTTTTAAGGTCCTATTGAAGAAATCATTGTTATTGTCAAATCCAATGCCATGAAGATTTTCCTCTATGTTTTTTCCTAGGAGTTTTATAGTTTTAGCTCTTATGTTTAGGAGTTTGATCCATTTTGAGTTAATTTTTGTATATGATATAAGGCAAGGGCCAAATATCACCCTTTTGATGTAATTATTGAGTTTTCCCAACTCGATTTATTGAAGAGATCACTATGCCCTTGGATATTGCCTCCCATCCGTCTTTTCTAATCTTCTTCTTTTGGAAAACAGAATAGATCCATGTTTAGTTCTCTCTCTCACCCACCATGTTTCTAAAGCTTTCTTAGTTTCTGTTTATTTCTCTAAACTGAATTTTGTATAAATTTTTCAGCTCTGGTTTTCAATGTCCTAATTCTTCTTCTGCGTCAGTCTGCTATTTAACTTGTCCACCAAGTTTTTTTTTCTCTTTTGCAATGCTGGGGCTTGAACTCAGAGCCTCACACGTGCCAGGCAAGTGCTCTGCCACTGCGGTTCATCCTCAGTTCTGTCCAGAGAGTTTTAAATTTAATTATTATATTTTTTCATTTCTAGATCTATTTAATTCTTTCCTACATATATCTTGTCATATTTTAGAGTATCTTATTCTTTTATTTTCAATTAAGCCTTTTGCTTTAAACATACTAGGCATACTTATTTAATATTCTGTATCTTCTAATACTTACATTTAAACTCTCAGCAGTTTCCCCCTACATGTTGTTCTGTGGTCTCTCATTTAAGAAATTTTGTTTGCTCATATGTTTTGTGATTTTTAATTGTGAACTAACATTCTTTGGAACATAGAATTATTAGAGGCCCAAGTAGAGAGAATTTGTTTTGCTTTTGTCAGGAGCTTGGGCATAACCAAACAGGGTCTACTTTAGACATATTTGTAATTTGGATTTTTTAGAACATAATGGAAATCTAGATTCAGGCTCCTACTTTATCTAAAGTTTCATATGTGGTTAAAATTTCTCAGAGAAGCTGGGCATGTTGGTGCATGCTTGTAATCCCAGTACTTGGGAGACTAAGACAGGAGAATTGCAGGTTCATGGCCAGCCTCAGTTACTTAGTGAGGCCCTCCGCAACTTAGTGAGACCCTGTTTCAAAATAAAGAATAAAAAATAGGGCTGGGGGTGTAGCCCGGAGGTAGAATGCCCCTGGGTTCAATCCCCAGTACTGCAAAAAAAAAAAAAAAATTCTCAGAGAAGTCTGTTGGACCCTGTGCCAAGTGCCATGAACAATGTATGAATTGTTTTTCTTCTATATTCTTATTTATTTATTTACTTATTGGTGCACTGTAATCATACATCTTGATGGGTTTCAGGGTGGTATAAGTATACATGCACACATCGGTCAATTAGCCCTTCCCCAATTCCCACCCCCATTCCCTCCCCCTTCCCTCCTTCTCCTGCTCAGTATAATAGTTGACTTTGATAAGTTTGTGTATGTACATCCTGTGCATTAGGGTGTTTTCCTCTTCCCCCCCTCCCATACCCCTCCCTCCCTCAGGTCGCCTTCTTTACTCATCTAAGGTTTTCTCCATCTTTGTCTGGACTCCCTCCTATGCTCTATTCTCCCCAGCTTCCGCATATTAGGGAGAACATCCGACTTTTCACTTTTTGTGACTAGTCTCACTTAGCATAATGTTCTCTAATTCCATCCATTTCCATGCAAATGATGAAATTTTGTTGTTCTTTATGGCTGTGTAAAATTCCATTGTATACATATCCCATAGTTTTGTAATCCATCTGTTGATGGACATTTTGGCTGGTTCCATAGTTTGGCAATTGTGAATTGTGCAGCTATAAACATAGATATGCATGCATTAGTCTGGTAGTTTGGTTTCTATTCTTTTGGGTAGATACCTAGAAGTGGTATTGCTGGGTCAAATGATAGGTTCATTCCCAGTCTTCTGAGGATCCTCCACACTGTTTTCCAAAGTGGTTGTACTAATTTGCAATCCCACTAACAGTGTATTAGAGTTCCTACTTCTTCACATCCTCCCAGCATTTTTTTTTTTTTTTGCGGTACCGGGGATTGAACCCAGGGGCGTTTTACC
>PVJS01053251.1:0-13348 GCA_004027185.1 Glis glis | reverse complement strand
AAAAAAAAAAAAAAAAAAAAAAAGAGTACGTGATAAGCCAGGGCACGGTGGTGCACGCTTGTCATCCCAGTACTTGGGAGGCTGAGACAGGAGGATCGCAGGTTTGAGGTCAGCCACAGCAATTTAGCAAGACTTGCAGCAGCCTAGGGAGACCCCGTTTCAAAACAGAAAACACAAAGGGCTGGGGGTGTGGCTCGGAGGTAGAATGTCCCTGGGTTCAATCCCCAGGACCATGGGGGGAAGCAAGTTATAATAAATACATTGCATTAAAATTGTGGAACGTAACTTATGGTTTATTTTAGGCAGCTGATAGACATAAATGTTTAGATGAAAACAAAGAGTGGACGTTAATGAGCGAGGGGCTCAGCCACAGGGGAGACGCTGGTCAAGCTCACTCCAACTCACTCACACTTCTCGTTCCCAGTATAAATGATCTTACAGTCCCTCAGTGGACAGCTGAGCCCCAGGCGTCCGAATGCAGCGTTTAGTCCCTGGGTGTTCCAACAGTGCGAGTTCTCAAAGAGGAATCACAGAGCCAGCGTGGTGGCACACACCTGTCATCCCAGTACTCGGGAGGCTGAGACAGGAGGATTGCAGGTTCAAGGCCAGCCTCAGCAACTTAGTGAGGCCCTCTGCCACTTAGTGAGACCCTGTTTCAAAATTAGAAAAAAAAAAAAAAAACATAAATTAGGGCTGGGAGTGTAGCTCGGAGGTAGAATGCCCCTGAGTTCCATCGCCAGACTGAAAAAAGAAAAAAAGAAATCACTGAAAAATTTTCCAAAATTAATACAGTCATTGGGTTTGCATCCAGGGGAATTTTCACGATTTCCCTGAAGGTTTTTCCTATTTCTTTATGTGCGCAAGTTTCCTACATTCTGAAACTGGAAAAATGAGGTTTTGCAGTTCCGACGAGGGGCTTTCCCCCACAGTCAATCCTCACATGTCTTAACACCAGCGAACGTGAGTCCACATTCCTCCCACGTGCTCCTGCTGTGTGGCCTCCCGAGGGTCTGAGGATGAGCTCAGGGAAGGCTCCTGCACTGGGGCGACCTTCGCGGGGCTTTGGTCTTCGTGGGAGCTGAGGCAGGAGGCCGAGGCAGGAGGATCGAGAGTTTGAGGCCAGCCTCAGCAACTCAGTGAGACCCTGTCTGAAAATAAAAACTAAAACAATGTTAAGAGGCTGGTGTGAAGCTCAGCGGCTGAGCGCTCCAGCTCTCGCTGCAGGGTGTCCTACGGGACCCCATCCCTGGGCTCTTCCTGATCCATTGTCTTGGGGCATACTGGGGGAGCTGGAGCTGAAGGCTGGACCACACAGTGTACTCACGGGGCTCTCGGGGTGACTCCCCAGGGCAGTGTGCAGAAGGCGGTTTCACTGACGGGAGGGACGGGGGCTGCTGGGGGCTGCTGGGGGTTTTCCTCGCTGACGTTGTGACAAGTCCCCCAGGCGGCTCTCCCGGTCCTCCTGCATCCTGAAGTCTGCTCCCACGCCGTATCAAGACTGCTCAGTGCGGGGCAGATTCAACACGGAAGACGTGGAAACATCCTTCAGAGGCTGGGCCAGAGACGGGGTGGCTTCTTCACGGCCCACTCGCAGCCGGGGAGCAGCCCGCGGGAGAGGAACCCAGCGTCTCCTGTGCGCAGCTGGCCCCGTGCTCCAGGCGCTGAGTGCCATCTTGGGAGCAGATCCCTTGTCAGTATAGACGCGGGCTGACCGCAGCCTCCTGAGACCTGAGCCCGAACCCCCGAGCCAGGCCGCTCCCCCGTCGACTCACAGCAAGTGTGGGCCGACAGCTGGTTCCTGTGTAGCCGCCACGTTCCGGGTGACCGGCCCCGCCGCGGCGACTCGTGCCTGGTGTGCGTCCCGGGCGGGCTCCCGCGCTCAGATCCACCGGTTGTGGGTCCTCTTGTGCACGGAGAGGTACGAGTTGCTGGTGAAGGCCTTGCCGCAGTGGCCGCAGGCGTACGGCTTCTCGCCCGTGTGCGTGCGCAGGTGCTTCTTGACGGCGCTCAGGTTGTTGAAGGCCTTGCCGCAGTCGCGGCACGCGTACGGCTTCTCGCCCGTGTGGATCCGCTTGTGCACGGTGAGCGAGAAGCTGCTGCTGAAGGCCTTGCCGCAGTCGCCGCAGGCGTAGGGCTTCTCGCCCGTGTGCGTGCGCGCGTGCTGCGCCAGGTAGGAGCTCTTCCTGAAGGCCTTGCCGCAGTCGCCGCACGCGTACGGCTTCTCGCCCGTGTGCACGCTGTTGTGGCCCGTGAGCGAGGACCTGGTGCTGAAGGCCTTGCCGCACTGGCGGCACTCGTGGTGGCTCTCGCCCGTGTGGATGCGCGCGTGGCTCTTGAGGTTGCAGCTCGTGCGGAAGACGTGCAGGCACTGGCTGCAGGCGTACGGCTTCTCGCCCGTGTGGATGCGCACGTGCAGGCGCAGGGACGACGGGTCGCTGAAGGCCTTGCCGCAGTGGCTGCAGGCGTACGGCTTCTCGCCGTTGTGGATGCGCCGGTGGATGGTGAGGTAGGACCTGCTGCTGAACGACTTCCCGCACTGGCCGCAGGCGTAGGGCTTCTCGCCCGTGTGGATTCTCTTGTGCTGCGTGAGGTTGGACTTGGTGCTGAACACTTTGAAGCACTGGCTGCATTCGTTCAGCTTCGCCCCGCGGCGACTGCGCTCCTGTCAGGGAGAGGTGAGGAGGGGGGGCTAGAATTTATAATGTTCCTGTTGCTGTACTGGAGATTGAACCTAGGGGCATTCTACCTCTTAGCTACACCCCAACCTTTTTTATTTATTTATTTATTTATTTATTTATTTATTTATTTTTTGCGGTACTGGGGATTGAACCCAGGGGCATTCTACCTCCAAGCTACAACCTCAGCCCTATTTTTTATTCTTTATTTTGAAATAGGGTCTCACTAAGTTGAGGAGGGCCTCACTAAGTAGCTGAGGTTGGCCGCGAACCCAGATCCTCCTGTCTCAGCCTCCCAAGTACTGGGATTACAAGCGTGCGCCACCACGCCCAGCTCTTATTTTTTATTTATTTTTTTCAGTACTGGGGATTGAACCTAGGGGCACTCTACCTCCGAGCTACACCCCCAGCTCTATTTTTTATTTTTTATTTTTAAACAGGGTCTCACGAAGTTGCGGAGGGCCTCACTAAGTAGCTGAGGCTGGCCGCGAACCCAGATCCTCCTGTCTCAGCCTTCCAAGTACTGGGATTACAGGTGTACACCACCACGCCTGGCTATTTTATTTTTTTTTTGAAACACTAAGTTGCTGGGGGCCTCGCTGGGTTGCTGAACCTGCGATTCTCCTGTCTCCGCCTTCTAAGAACTGGGATTACAGGTATGCACCACCATGCCTGGATTATAATTTATACTATTTTTATTTTTTTGTGGTGCCGGGGCATTCTACCTCTGAGCTACACTCCCAGCCCTATTTTTTATTCTTTATTTTGAAACAGGTTCTCAGTAAGTTGCAAAGGGCCTCACTAAGTTGTTGAGGCTGGCCGCAAACCTGCGATTCTCCTGTCTCAGCCTCCCAAGTACTGGGATGACAGGTGTGTACCACCATGCCTGGCTTATAATTTATATTATTTTTTAATATTTCATGCTGTTACATGAATCCTCTCCCCCAGGAATTCTGCTCCATCATTATAATGGAAGTTGTGGCTATGCTCAGGGCTTACATATGGCTTCTGCCCAGTGAGAGCCATTAGAAGTTAAAACAAGAGAAATGCATTGCTGTGAGCCCTTAGCATATGCACAGATATTTCTCATACATTTGAGACCAATGTATGTTTCAAATAGCCAATGCCTAAGTCATACTTAACAAAACAATTGCTGTGGGAACTCTCAGTGAAGAAACAAGGTAGGAACTAACTTAAAATTTTCTCCAACCTTGCAATAGTTTCACAGTATCTGTCTTTTTTTCTTTTTGGGGGGTTCTACCTCTGATCTACACCCCCAGCCCTGTTTTACTTTGAAACAGTGTCTTGAGAAGTTTCTGAGGGTCTCAGTAAATTGCTAAGGCTGGCCTTGAACCTGTGATCCTCCTGTGTCAGCCTCCCAGATACCGGGATTACAGATGTGTGCCCATGCGCCCAGCTTCACGGTATCTCTTCAGGGACAACTTTCCTGAGGGGAATGACGTTTTCTGCAATGACTGCTGGGTTACTTTGTGTCTTTTCTAACTTGTGGCATTTCCCTACTGTGGACAAACAAGTCATCTATGCCACTCTTACCATTTTGACACCTTTAGACTGTTCTTTTCTAAAACCATGCTTCTCGGGAGCCGGCCACTTGGCTTTAAGTACAGTCTCCAAATCTGAAACAAATTGAGAGGAGATTTCGGTTGATAAAGCAGGAAGATGGTAAAATGCGCACACCGGTAAAGGCGGATTCGAGAGATTAGTTTCTGAGGTTTGTAATGAAGGGCACGTGGTTCTGGGGATTCTAGGCACTGAGAGAGAGGCTTCTGGAAAGATGGAGCTTGCCGAGACTGAGGAAAGAAGGCTTAGTGGGAACGCAAGCTGGAGGGAGGAGCTGCATCGCACTCTCCCCGGACCAAGGTGAAGCGTGAGGAGACGACAGAGAGCCGAAGAGGGGGAGGAAAAGATCACGAGGGGCCCAGGCCGGCGCCCCCGTCGGTCTCTGCAGAGTCCCCTGGGGACAGGGGCTCGCGCAGCACCCCGCCTCCGGGTCCTGGCCACGGCGGCTTCTCACGGAGCGCACGGCCGCCTGCTGCTCACCTGCACAGGTGCCCGGGGGACCTCCTCTCGCCTCTGCCGTCACCCTGTCCTCTTGCTCCCACTGGGAGGCCAGACTGGGTCTGTCAACACGGCACCCTGTTGACGGAGAAGGGACAGGTGATGGAGGGACACTGTGCGCTGCATGAAACTGACGCCGACCCTCCTGAAGACGGAAGCGCCACTTTAGGAGCGGTGCCGTGATGTCGCCTAATTCTCACGAGTATGGGGACTCTCAGAAGGAACAAAATGCAAGCATCCTCAGCTCAGTGCTCAGGGTGCCGAGGCTGAAACAGCTGCAGAGGCCCAGGTCCGCGTGCGAATCCACACGGCAGAGGCCCAGAACGCTCCACTGTGAGATCAGAACTTCTATAATCAATTTTATTTGGTGAGTTAATTTTTTTTTGGGTGATGCTGGTGATTGAATCCAGGGGCGTTCTACCTCCGAGCTACACCCCCAGTCCTATTTTTTATTCTTTATTTTGAAACAGGTCTCACTAAGTTGCGGAGGGCCTCACTGAGTAGCTGAGGCTGGCCGTGAACCCGGATCTTCCTGTCTCAGCCTCCCAAGTACTGGGATGGCAAGCGTGCGCCACCACGCCCGGCTCTGGCCCCCCCTTTTCATGAGGTCCCTTCCTTTCCTCTCTCTCTCTAGCTTCCACATATGCGAGAAGGGCCAGGTTTGGGGGACAAACCAGAGCCGGTCCACAGCAAGGGCGGGAGAATGTTCTCCCGTTAGAGCGGTGATGGCTGAGCAGCACAGTGAACCGTGAATATGTTAAAATCACCGAGTCGTATATTTTCAAATGACTCAAGTGTTGACTTTTATGCCCTGTGAATTTTACATGAATATAAAAATAAAAGTAACCCTAGCCGTGGGCCCGCGCGGGCCGGCGGGCTTACCGAGCGAGGCCAGGTTCCTGCAGGTCTCCGCCATCACGTCCCTGTAGAGAGCTCTCTGAGCGGGGTCCAGCAAGGCCCATTCCTCCTGGGAGAACTCCACTGCCACGTCCTCGAAGGTCACCAGGTCCTACACCGTCGCAAACATCGTGGATTAGCTGAGGACCCGCCATCGTGGAAAGGAAGAGGGCCCGGGATGACAGGTGCAAGGACGGGGACGGGTGTCACAGGCCGTGCGGCGGGGCTCTGGGCTCCTGTCCCCTGGCCTGCTTCTCAGGCCCAGCGCGCTGCTACGGAGCGACTTTCTCCTCCCGCTTGGACTGTGAGCTCCTGAAACTGATTTCCCCATCTCTGGGGTTGAGCGCAGACTGGGACGGGACGGACACAGGAGGAGCACGCCCCGCCATCATGAGCGGAGGACAGCGTCCTGCCTCACTCGGCTTCCGGAAGCTCTGAGGAGTGCCGGATGCACGTAAGGACTCCGAGGCAGCTTTGGAAACGCAGTGAGGCCAACTTACAGGGCACGTTCGGGGCAGGCCCCCTCCCCTAGCTGACGCCTGGGGACCCTGCGATGTCCCAGCACCTGCTTTGGCTGAGACTCCGGCTTCCGCCAAAGGAGCCACGCTTTGGGGAAAGGAAGGTCTCACTCACCTGCAACCCGTGTGCGAGGACCTCGCCGGCCGGCCCCTGTCTCCCCGCAGGTCCTTTCTGAGGAGTGGCTGGGGACAGGGAAGAAGAACCGAGTCACAAGGAGACGGACCCTCCCGTGCCGCGCAGGACGCCCTCCGCCACAGCCTTCCGAGACCACGCCCGCCTTCTGAGGCGCTGTCTCACCCTGGCCAGAGCCCAGGGCTCGGGATGTGACCGCGCACGGGGAAGAGATCCTTCCCGCTTCACAGATGGGGAAACCGAGATTCTGAGCATGTGGCTGTGTTTAGTCAGGTTTACAGAGAGAATGAGGGGTACAATTCAGAAGCACCCGTACATTCACCACGCAGGTGACGCCACTGGCTCTGAACACCCAAGTCCCTGACCCACGAGCTGCTGTGAGGCCCAGGGCCCCTGGGCTCCGGGCATCCTCCCATTTCCCTCTGTGGGCTGGGGGCCTCCATGCTGGACCCAGCGACTCACCACCAGTGGGGGGCAGGACGGCGGCCGCCATCCTGGGCTCCTAAACTCCAGGGTCCTGGGAGAACGGTGCCACGCCTCCTCTTGTTCCCCGGGCGCAGGGCCAGTGTTCTGGAATAAACGGGAGACGTGGAGATGGCACAGCCTCTCGCCCGCTCAGGGCTGCCGAGGACCCTGCGCCCTCCTTTAGAAACGCAAGCGCTGATCCGCACGCGGGGCCTCTTCAGCTTAGCAGGTTGCATGTCAGCAAAAACAAGAACCAAGTTCCTCCTCCGCTCTCCTACACAATCCACAGAGGATTCCACACTGGATGGGGCGTTCTCCCCACCAGCAAGTAGGCAGCCGGTTCCGCCTGGCCACCAGCGGGTCCTCTCGCTCAACTCGATGCCATCTACTGGGATGGTGTCAGACCCCACAAGTTGGAGGCTCAGTCCCCAAGAGCACCCCCTAACTCTGAACGCCAGCTGAAAACCCCGGGTTGTTTTATGCGTGTTTCTGACTGACAGCTATAAATCGGGGTTCCCATGACCCCTTCCTCGGGTTCCATTCATCTGCGGAGAGGCTCATGGAACGCAGGGAAGCACCCACTTACTGTCTATTATGAAGGGTATCACAGAGGAAGAGGTGCATAGGGCGAGGTCTGGGGGCCTCCAGGCCTTCTCTGGGTGCACCCCCTCCCGGCACCTCCCGCATTCAGCCCTGGGCGCTCTCCAAGCCTGGCCTCTTGGTTTCATGGAGACCGCATGGCACAGGCATGGCTGCCAACAGCCGGCCTGACTGACTGGACTCCTCCCCCTCTGCACGGTACACATCAAAAATAAAAAGGGTTGGGGGGTGGCTCAGAGGTGGAACGCCCCTGGGTTCAATCCGCATGGCCACACACATACACCACAAAGATTATTCGTGGTGGAATTAGTTTATTTTTACTTTCTGGCAGTACTGGGGGTTGAACCCAGGGGCACTCTACCAATGAACGACATCCCCAGCCCTTTCTATTTTTATCTTGAGGCAGAGTTTCACTAAGTTGCTCAGGCTGGCCTCGAACCTGCAATCCTCCTGCATCAGCCTTCTGAGGGGCTGGGACGACAGGTGTGCGCCACCGGGCCCGGAGATGGTGGTGTTATTGATAACATCGAATGTTTGGAAATAACACCAGAGACCCCAAAACAGGAACTGACTGGATAAACTTGGGAACATACTCCGGTCCCCTCACCTCAGTCCACCCCTGTCACTAGCCAGATCCAACCCCTCTTTCACTATCAAGCTAAACATCTGTCCTTCCCAAGGGACATATATTTGCCCCTGTCCCCTCACGCTGAATCCCACACGCTTGTTTAAACCCACCTTCCATGTAAGAGTGTGTACCTGGGGAGGCGGGACGAGGTCTGCTTTGGTTCTACAGGGTCCCTGTGCATCTGGACCAGGCCTGGCTTCCAGAGGTGACCAGTCATCCTGGTTTGCCTAGGACCGCCCTGGGTTGCACATAGAACGTCCTGTGTCCTGGCAAACCCCTCGGTCCTAAATAAATGGTGACCGTTGGTCACCCTCTATAGTGCAAAGCATGTCTACTACATGGTAAGCAAACATCCTTTAAGAATGTTGCAGGAAAGCTAGAATGAAAAAGGTACACATGCATCATTCCTAAAGCCCCACAATTAAACCCAAGATGACTTATGATTCTCTGCATTATGAATTGCCACACTGCTATTTCAGAAGTTTTACAAAACAAAGTTAATTCCTATTAGGAGGCAAAGTGTAGCAGGCGATCCCTCTTGGAAACTAGTGTCTTACCCTTCGATCTATAAGCTTTTGCTTAGTATCTGTCCAAATGTTTTATAAATTTCATTAGGAAAAAACAACCTTCTTGGTCAAAATATATCTGGTTACTGGTCATCCTGATTTTAAATTTCTAACTGGGCGTGGTGGCGCATGCTTGTAATCCCAGTACTTGGGAGGCTGAGACAGGGGGATCGCAGGTTTGAAGCCAGCCTCAGCTACTTAGTGAGGCCTCCACAACTTAGTGAGACCCTGTTTCGAAACAAAGAATAAAAAATAGGGCTGGGGGTGTAGCTCGGAGGTAGAATGCCCCTGGGTTCAATCCCCAGTATCACACACACAAATAAATTTCTGTTACTAATATAAGGAAGCTTGGATCATCTTTTTCTGCCGATGCCCTTATATTCCGAGGCTTTGTGGAGGATTTAGGTTTTAGAAGTCACAGGGAATGGGTCTGTAGAATGCTACTAAGTACTTTTGCTAGCCTTATAATATTCATGTGCATTTGTAGTATAAGTCTAGAAATTACAATACTGCAAATACACGTAAGTATTTTGTATATGTATACTTATATAAATCCTGAAATGTTTAGTGTTACAGCATACAAGAAAATTTATATTTATCTAGTTATATTTATAGTTATGTCTGTTTTGTGCATTTGCACTTAACCTTATTGACATATTTATACACACACATATACACATCCCTTAGTATATCTCCTGTCTGTTTTGTGTATTTGCACTTAACCATATTGACTTATTTACACACACACATATACACATCCCTTAGTGTCTCTCCTGAACATAAGCCATCAAACAGAAATAATTTCTCTTAAGATACCCTCATTACTCTTCGTCTCCTTCTTCTGGTTGCAAGTTAAGCACAGGAAAAGCTGTTCTATACAGGGGCCTGCTGCAACCCTGCTGTTCCAAGTTCCACCCGGTACTCACCTGGTCACACTTTAGTCCAAGGATTAGTGAAGACAGGTGAACACCGGGGCTGACATCCACAGAAACCTGAGGAAGAAAAAAGAAAGTCACAAAGATTGCTTCTGATGCCTTCTGTCGGGAGGAATAGAGACGTTACAGATGTTACCCTTTCTCTTCTTTTGCTCTTTTGTTTTTTCCGATCGAGCGTGTCCTAAGAGCCCAGCCTGTTGGCCTGACTGGATTTACTCCATTCCCATCCAGGCATGCAGTCAAGATGGGCGAAGGCTGCCCAGTGCCGCGTGCATTTGACTTGCTCAACTAATGTGGCCGGGGAAAGAGTCTCCAGGAGCTCCCGACGCTGTGCACACGCCTGGCCACTGTGCACACGCCTGGCCCCTCAGAAGCCCCATCGAGCGACTCGGCCGAATTTCAAGCAGTTTATTTATATTGCTGCGAACTTTGAGGCTACGCGGGGACCGCAGGGTCAGGACACTCGGCACTACTGACCATTCTTTGTGGATGCACCGAGCAGCCCAGGATGGAGAGCTGATGACAGCAGCACTGTCCCCACCCACCCCAACCCGGGACCACCCCAGTGTCCCCAGGCTCGGCCTGGGGGACAGACTCGCGCGGCGGAGGGCGATGGCGCTTCGTGGAGGCCGCCGCTCGCCGGGTCTCGAGGTGGGGGACCCCGGCTTCGCGCGGACCCGAGCGGACAGCCCGAGGCCTCGGGGGAGGACACAGGGCTCCCGCGACGGCAGCTGGACGCCGAGCCGCGCCCCTGCCTGGCCTCCGCCCCGTCCCGCCGCTCACCGCCTCCGGCCTCTCCCGCTCTGCACCCCGGCCCCGCGCTCCGGCCCGACGCGCGGCCCCGCCCACGGCCCCGCCCCGCGCTTCCGCTTCCGGTCGTGGGCGGGCCGTCCCGCAGCCCACTTCCGGCCTCGGGCTGTCAGCGGGGCGGCTCGGCGGGTGGGCGGGGACACTGGCCGCGCACCCCAATCTCTGGCTGAGGTGTTCCAGTTTTCTTAGTATGTGCAAGGCTGGATCTGGGGCCGGGTCAGTCCTAGGGGCGGGGAACAGGCTGTGGAAGGAGCCAGGCATGGAAGGCGAGCCCCGAGTGTGGGCGGGAACCAGTGTGCGGGGAGGGGTGGGGGACCACAGTGGGCGGGGCTATCTGTGGGCGGGGTTACGTGCTGGGGGCGGGACTGAGGCGGCACCAGGCTTGGAGTGGCTGGCTGTGGGCTGTAGGCGGGGACTAGACTAGGCGAGGCTGATTGGACGGAGCCCTGTTTCAGGGGTGGAGCAGGGGGCGGGGAACAGCCTATGGGTAGGGTGGAGACCACAGCCGGGGCGGGGCTGAGGTGGCACCAGGCTAGGCAAGGCTGGCTGTGGGTGGAATCTAGTCCTGGGGGCGGGGCTGTAGGCGGGGACTAGAATGGGCGAGGCTGATTGGGCGGAGACCAGTTTTGGGGGTGGGGCAGTGGGCGGGGAACAGCCTCTGGGCAGGGCTGTAGGTGGCGATCACAGCTGGGGGCGGGGCTGAGGTGGCACTAGGTTTAGGAGGCGTGGCTTACTGGGTGGGATCTAGACCCGTGGGCGGGGCTGTGGGCGGGGCTATCTATGGGCGGATACCAGTGAGTCTAGTTCCGGGAGGAGGGGGAGAGGGCGGGCTGTGGGCGGGGCAATCTGGGCCGCGACCAGGATAGGGGGTGGGGCTGGATGGTAACAGGTTAAGAGGGAGAGACTGATTGTGGGTACAGCTTAGTTCTGGGGACCAGGCTGTGGGCAGAGACCAATTCCAGGGGTGGGATAAAGCTGGTGTGGATTGTGGAGTGGGATTGGGATTGTCCTAAGGGGCTGGGAGTAATAGAGATCAGTTGCAGGGGTGATGTTGCAGGATGCCTAGGATGTACAGATAGCAGGACACTTAAAAACAGTTTTTCTTCAAACTGTTCTCCCAGATCACATAACCCAACAGGAATCTGATTATAGATGCACGTTTCTCTACAGCTTGCCGCCCAGGTGTCCCCCAAAGTTTTTCTGTTCTTCCTGCAGTTAAAGTCTGTTGCGTCAAGTACGGGGGGCCGTGAGCCCATCAGTGGGCTGGGAGCTCACTCTCGTGGGCTTTTCCACCTCTCGGGGCCAAGCCAGCACCTCCTCCTTCGGGTGGTGGTTGTAGTCCTTGGGGGGTCTCTGGGCAACACCCTCCCATTCATTGTGCTTGGAATGGACTCTGGCTCCAGACACCCACGTACTTTCTGCTCAACCTCTTCTCCCTGTTTGACATTCGCTTTGTTCTGGTAACTGTCCCCAAGATGGCGTCTACTGTGGGGATTGTGCAGTTCAAATATTCTTGCAGCCACTGATGGATGTGGCTGAGGGCATCCGGCTGGCCCTCGTGTACTGTGATGACCATGTCACCACAGGCTACCTCTTGGACATGAGACGCCGGGTGTGTCTGCTCATGGAGGGCTCCTCCTGCCTGGCAGGTGCGCCCGACACCTCCATCCAGACCTCCATCACCTGGACTTCCCCTGCTGTGCCTCCGGCATCGTGGACCATTTCTGTGAGGTGCTGGCCCCGCTGAAGCTCTCCTGGGGGGACACCTCTGCCTAAATGTGGGTGCAATTCAGTAGTTATAGTAAGCCGGGCGTGGAGGCACACGCATGTAAACCCAGTACTTGGGAGGCTGAGACCGGAGGATCCGGGTTCTCGGCCAGCCTCAGCTACTTAGTGAGGCCCTCCGAAACTTAGTGAGACCCTGTTTCAAAATAAAGAATAAAAAAGAGGGCTGGGGGTGTAGCCCGGAGGTAGAATGCCCCTGAGTTCAATCCCGGGTAAAAAAAAATAGTTATAGTAATGTAAACACTGTATATGAATCTAAGAAAAAGGACACGAGGCAACAAAGACAAGCATATGCACGGGCGCTGTCCACCTCGGGGGTGCTGATTCTCCTGCTTCCCGTTCCCCCATGCCTTCTCCTATAGCCGTGTGTTGGGAGCACCTGCATCTTGCACAGCAGTATGATGTAGCCGTGTTCATGTATGTGCTGACTACCAGACCCCACGCCAGGACCGCATGGTCTCCTACAGCCTCAGACACCCCCACGCTCAATCCTGTCGTCTGTTGTCTGGGGACTGGGTCGAGCAGGTGACTTTGGTCAAAGTGCACAGCTGAGCCAGGCTCAGGGGGAGAGATGACCACATAGAGGGCTGCGGGCATGACCCCAGTGTCTCGTATCAAAGTGCCCATTTTGGGGTACAGCTTCTAGGACCTGTGTACAAGGCTACCTGTTCAGCTTTCCACCAGAAAGACTAGTTGGGTTCACATGGTCACCCCATCCATCCTCATGACCTCATGACTTACCTCCTCATGACTTAGGAGGTAAGTCTCCTAAATTCCCCACCTCCTAATACCAAAACCTTGGGGTGGGCGAGGATTTCAACATCTGAATGTTATGGGGACATAAACATTCAGTCCATAGCAATGACTATATAACTTGAACATTATAGCTCAGAATATTCCACACCAATACACACTCTTATCTTTGTAGCCTAGACTGCCCATCTCCTCCTTCAGTGGCAGCTGGGGACCTTGTTGTGCTCGTCGCAGTGTGTTCAAGTTTGCCTAGAAAATTGTCAGGCATGTGAAAGTTAAGTAGCTGAAGAAGAAATAAAGGAATGAGCTGGGTGTGGTAGCACAGGCCTGTCATCCCAATACTTGGGAGGCTGAGACAGGAGGATCGCAGGTTTGAGGCCAGCCTCAGCAACTTAGCAAGACTCTCAGCAACTTAGTGAGACTCTGTTTCAAAATAAAAAATAAAATAGGGCTGGGGGTGTAGCTCAGAGGTAGACCACCACTGGGTTCAATCCCCAGCACCAC
>PVJS01053250.1:0-13349 GCA_004027185.1 Glis glis | reverse complement strand
AGAGTATAGCTATCGGACTGTGACACTGAGAGGGAGGGGCTGGACAGAAGAAGATCATCGACATATTGTAGGAGAATAGAGGATGTAAACTTTAGGTCTTGAAGGTCCTTTGCTAGAGTTTGGCCAAATATGTGTGGGCTGTCTCTAAACCCCCGAGGGAAGACAGTCCAGGTCAGCTGTTGGGACTGTTGTGTGTCTGGATCTGTCCATGTGAATGCAAATAGGTCCTGAGAGCCTGGGTCTAAGGGAATCGTAAAGAAAACATCTTTAAGGTCAATGACAGAAAAGTGGGTGGCTGTTGATGGTATGCGGGAGAGAAGAGTGTACGGGTTGGGAACCAGGGGGTGGATGGGTTTTACCGCCATGGTGATGAGGTGGAGGTCTTGGACCAGGCGAAAGGACCCATTAGGTTTCTTTACAGCGAGTATTGGTGTATTGTATGGAGAGTGGGCAGGTCTAAGAAAGCCCTTACGAAGGAGGTCTGCGATGAGAGGTTGAAGGCCCCTTAGGCTAGTGGTTGGAAGCGGATATTGGGGTTTGTTGGGAAAGTTGTAAGCATCCCTTAGGTGGACCTGAACAGGAGGACAATGTGCTAGGGAGGGAGTTTGAGTGTCCCAAACCTCAGGAGTGACCATATGTCCGGGAACCGGGGGCGACAGATTATTTTCCCTCTGTTGTTCATTTTCTGAGACCGTGAGAAGAATAGTTTTAGGGGAGGAAATGGGAGTGGAGAGTCTGGGGAGCAGGATAACAGAAGCCCGTAATTTGGCCAAAATATCTCTCCCTAGTAAGGGGATGGGACAATGGGGTAAAATTAAAAATTGATGAGCGAATAAGTGGTGATGTAGGCGGCAGGATAAGATAGATGTCTTATGGGAGTGAAAGGCTTTATCATCTATCCCTTGTATAGTGGAGGTAGAGGGAGAGGTGAGTTCCCAGAACTCCCTTAAGACTGAGAACGTGGCACCTGTATCCAACAAGAACTTAATAGGGGAGCCATCTACGTGAAGAGTAACCCGGGGCTCCTGTGGGACTAGGTCAATGGCCGAAGCGGAAGACCCCGGCCCCCATCTAGCGCTTGCGGAGGGTAACTGGCCAACTTTCTTATCTGCACAGTCGCTGTTCCCGGGCCTCAAGGTCTCCCCAGCTCGGGCTGTGGAGTTGGAAATCTGCCATCCTCTTGTCTCAGCCTCCCAAGTACTGGGATTACAGGCGTGCACCACCACGCCTGTCCTCATATACCTTTTAAAACTCACTTAAAGCCAGGCGTGGTGGCGCACGCTTGTAATTCCAGTGCTTGGGAGGCTGAGATAGGAGGATCGCAGGTTCGCGGCCAGCCTCAGCCACTTAGTGAGGCCTTCCGCAACTTAGTGAGAACCTGTTTCAAAATAAAGAATAAATAATAGGGCTACGGGTGTCGCTCGGAGGTAGAATGCCCCTGGGTTCAATCCCCAGTACCACAAAAAATAAAATAAAACTCACTTAAGGTCATGGAGAGGCTGAGCAGTCTCTCTCCAAGGTCTCACACCCGGTACCAGGTAGACCGGGATTTGGAGCCCTCGCCTTCAAACCAGACATCTTGCTGTGGCTGCCCTGAGATATTTTTAGCCTTACTGGAGCATGCCAAGTTAAGGCGAACTTTGGGCTCCTGGGAGACAGAAGCCTCACTCTGAGGCCAGAGCTTGGGGCCGTTCCTGCTATTGGCCAGGTTCTCTAGATCTTGTTTGGGATCTTCCTTGAGAACAGGGTTGCGCCCCAATATGGAAGCAAACGAGGAAGCCTCTCTTCATTTGAGATGTTTGACAGCTAGCTAGACATTAGCGGATGGGGTTGCCTGGAACCGACCTGAAGGACACCTGCAGAGCTTCAGTTTCCCCCTCCCCTGTGGGAAAGGGGGGATGAGAAACAACACAGGGTCGCTAATGTGCAATCACCCCAAAATGCAACATGTATAAAAAAGGTGTCCAGATAGGCCCCTTTAAAACTCTCTATAACGCCTCACTCCCAGAGTAGGGTTTCCACGACCTCAATTGTTTAAAAACCTGACAAAAACAGTGTGGTGGCGCATGCCTGTGATCTCAGTACTTGAGAGGCTGAGACAGGAGGATCACAGCTTCAAGGCCAGCCTCAGCAATTTAGTGAGACCCTGTTTCAGAATAAAATAGAACTGGGGGTGTAGCTCAAACCCCAGTACCACAAAATAAATAAATAAATCCCAACCACCTTTTTTGCAGAAATGGAAAGCCACTGTTCAAATTCATATGGAATTGCAAGGACTCCCAAATACCCCCAAATAATCTCGAGAAAGAACAAAGTTTGAGGACTCAAACTCTTCATTTTGAAACTTATTATAAAGCAATTGTAATTCAAACACTGTACTACTGGCATAAGGATAAATATATCGACCAATGTAATAAAATAGGAAATCTAAAAATAAACTCGCATACCTTCACGGGCAATTGATTTCCTTGGTTTTCTTTTTTCTTTTTTTTTTTTTCTTCTTTTTTTGTGGTACTGGGAATTGAACCCAGGGGCATTCTACCTCCAAGCTACACCCCCAGCTCTTTTAATTTTTTTATCCTGAAACAGGGTCTCACTAAGTTGCTGAAGCTGGCCTTGAACCTGTTACCCTCCTGTCTCAGAAGGTAAATGCAAATCCACTCAGTAGGCTGAGTCACATGCTTTTTGCCCCTGAATAGGGGTGAAATTGTCCCAATAATGGTAAACTATGCCCCAATAATGATAAACTGTGCCATAATAATGGTAAACCATGCCTTGATTATGGTAAACTGTGCCCTAATCATTGTATGTACCAATAATGGTATACTGTTCCCTAATAATGGTGAATTATGATCAATAGTGATAATCTATGCCACAATAAGAATAAACTGTGCCCCAATAAATGGTAAACTATGACCTAATACAGGTAAACAGTGCCCTCTATAATGGTAATCTGTGCCCAAATAATGGTAACAAATGCCCCAATAATGGTAAACTGTGCCACAAAATGCTCGACTGTGTCATAATAATGGTAAACTATGCCCTAGTTATGAAAAACTGTGCCCTAATCATGGTAAACTGTGAAACAATAATGGTAAACTATGAACTAATAATGGGAAACTCTGCCCAATGATTGCAAACCATGTCCTAATAATGGTAAAGTGTGCCCTAATAATGGTAAACTATGCCTGCAATAATCAAAATCTATGACCTCAATAGTGGTAAACTATGACCCAAAAATGGTACACTATGCCCAAATAATGCTAAACTATGACTACGATAATGGCAAACTATGACCTCAACAATGGTAAACTGTGACTGAATAATGGTAAAATATGTCCAAGTAATGCTTATCTATGACAACAATAATGGCAAATTATGACCCCAATAATAGTAAACTATGACTATAATAATGGAAAACTATGACCTAAATGATGTGAAACTATGGTAAACTATGCCTACAAAAATGGAAATCTGACCTCAATAATGACCCAATAATAGTAAACAATGCCCCAATAATGGAAAACTATGCCTACATAATGCTATACTTTGCCTACAATTGTGACCTCAATACTGGTAATCTATGACCCAGAAATGATAATCCATGCCCCCCAAAATGGATAACTATGAATACAATAATGGCAAACTGTGACCTCAACAATGGTGAACTATGACCAAATAAGCCTGAACTATGCCCCAATAATAGTAAACTATGACTATATTAATGGAAAACTGTGACCTAAATAATGAGAAACTATGACCAAATAATGGTAAACTATGCCTACAATAATAGAAATCTATGGCCTCAATAATGGAAATCTATAATTGATAATGGTAAACTATGCCCCAAACATGGTAAATATGACCAAATAATGGTAGACTATGCACATATAATGGTTATCTGTGCTGTAATTATGGGTGAACTGTGCCCTAATAATGGTAAACTATGCAACAATAATGGTGAACTATGCATACAATAATGGAAAACTATGACATCAATTATGGTAAACTGTGCCCTAATATTGGTAAAATATGCCATAATGATGGTAAACTATGCCCCAATAATAGTAAACTCTGTCCTAATAATGTTAACTGTGCCCTAATATTAGTAAAATATGCTGTAATAATGATAAACTATGCCCTAGTAATGGTAATCTATGCCCCAATAATGGTAAACTATGCCCAAATAATGGTAACCTATGCCTGCAATAATAGAAAACTATGATCTCAATAATGGTAAACTATAACCCAATAATGCTAAACTATAACCCAATAATGGTAAATTATGCCCTTATAATGGTTAACTTCCATATTAATGACAAACTGTGCCCCAATAATGGTAAACTATGCCTACAGTAATGGAATACTATGACCTCAATAATTGTAAACCATGACCTAATAATGGTAAACTGCACAAATAATGGTAAACTGTGCCCTAATAATGGTAAACTATGCCCACATGATGGTTAACTATGACTACAATAATGGCAATCTGTGACCTCAACAGTGCTAAACTATGACCCAATAATTTTAAACTATGCCCTGATAATGGTAAACTATTACTATAACAAGGGAAATTATGAACTAAATAATGGGAAACTGTGACCAAACAATGGTAAACTATGCCCATATAATGGTATAATATGCCTACAATAATGGAAAACCATGACCTCAATACTAGTAATCTATGACCCAATAATGGTTAACTATGCCCCAATAGTGGTTAACTATGACTACAAAAATGGCAAACCATAACCTCAACAATGGTAAACTTTGACCAAATAATCTTAACCTATACCCCAGTAATGGCAAAATATGACTATAATAATGGAGAACTATGACCTAAATAACAGAAAACTATGGTCAAATAATGGTAAACTATACCCCTATAATGATTATGCCTCCAATAATGGAAATATATGACATCAACAATGGGAAACTATGACCAAAGAATGGTTAACTATGTCCATATAATGGTTATCTGTGCCATAATTATGGTAAACTGTGCACTATAATGATAAACTTTGCACAATAATGGTGAACTAAGCATACAATAATGGAAAAATATGACCTCAATAATGGTAAATTAAGCCCCAATAATGGTGAACTGTGCCCCAATAATGGTAAAATATGCTCTAATAATGGTAACCTATACCCCAAAAATGGTTAACTGTGCCCCAATAATGGCAAACTATGACTACAATAATGGAAAACTATTATTTCATAGGTGGTAAACTATGACCCAGTAATTGTAAAATCAGCCCCTATAATGGTTAACTATTCTATAATACTGGTAAACTCTGCCCTAGTAATGTAAACTATGCCCCCAAAATGGTAAACTATGCCTACAATAATGGAAAACTATGACCTCAATAATGGTAAACTATGAGTCAATAATGGTAAACTATGACCCAATAATGATAAACTATGACTACAATAATGGCAAACAATAACATCATCAATGGAAAACTATGACCAAGTAATGGTAAACTATGCTCCAATAATGGTTAACTATGTCTGAAATAATGGCAAACTATGATATGACCATTGGTAAGCTATGATGCAATAATCTTAAACTATGCCCCAATAATGGTAAACTATGGCTATAATAATGTAAAACTATGACCTAAATAATGGGAAACTATGACCAAATAATAGTGAATTATGCCCCCAAAATGGTAACCCTATGCCTACAATAATGAAAAACTATGACTTCAGTAATGGTAAACTATGACCCAATAATGGTAAACATAGTTTAACCATGGCAAAGTATGATCTCAACAATGGTAAATTATTACCTAATTATGGTAAACTATGCACCTATAATGTTTAACTGTGCCATAATAATGGAAAACTGTACCCTAATAATGGTAAACTATGCCTGCAATAATGAGAATCCATGACCTCAAGAATGGTTAGCTTTGCCCCAATAATGGTAAACTGTGCCCTGATAATGGTAAACTGTGCTTTAATAATGGTAAATTACAACCCAATAATGGTAAAATATGCCCAAATAATGGCAAAGTATGACTACCATAATGGAAAACTATGACCTCAATAATTGTATACTATGACCTCAATAATGGTAAATTGTGCCTCAATCATGATAAATTATGCCTAAAATAATGGAAAACTATGACCTCTAAAATGGTAAACTCTGACCCAATAATGGTAAAATATGTACAAATAATGGTAAATTGTGCCTAATATTGGTAAAGTATGCCCCAATAATGGTAAACTATGCCCCAATAATGGGAAAATATGACCTCAATAATGGTAAACTATGACCCAATAATAGTAAACTATGCCCCTACAATGTTTAACTGTGCCATAATAATAATAAACTGTGCCCTAATAATGGCAAACTATGCCCAATAATGGTAAACTATGTCCCAATAATGGGAAACTATGACTACAAAAATGGCAGACTATGACCTCAACAATGGAAACTATGACCCAATAATGGTAAACTATGCCCCTATAGTATTTAACTGTGCCATAATAATGATAAACTGTGCCGTAATAATGGTAAAATGTCCCATAACAAAGGCAAACTAACTGTGCCACATAACTGTGCCAAAATTATGGTAAACTTTGCCCTATGATGGTACACTATGCCCCAATAATGGTAAACTACACCTATATTAATGGAAACTAAGACCTCAATAATGGTAAACTATTCCTGAAATGTAAACAATGCCATAATAATGGTAAACTGTTCTCTAATAATGGTAAGCTATGTCCCAATAATGGTAAACTGTTCCCTAATAATGGTAAATTGTGCCCTAACAAACTAAATTATGCTCCAATAATGGTAAAGTATGCCTCAATAATGGTAAACTATGTCTACAGTAGTGAAAAACTATGACCTCAATAGTAAACTATGACTTAATTTTATGACATAATTTTGAATGACATAATTTTAAACTATGCCCAAATAATGGTAAACTATGACTACAATAATAGCAAACTATGATGACCTCACCAATGAAAAACTATGATCGAATAATGGTAAACTGTGCCCAAATAATGGTAAATTGTGTTCTAATTGTGGTAAACTATGCCCCAATAATGGTGAACTGTGATCCAAAAATGGTAAACTGTTCCCCAATAATGGTAAACTATGACTATGATAATGGAAAACTATGACCTCAAAAATGGTAAACTAGCTGGGCATGGTGGAGCACGCTTGTAATCCCAGTACTTGGGAGGCTGAGACCGGAGGATCTGGGTTTGCAGCCAGCCTCAGCTACTTAGTGAGGCCCTCTGCAACTTAGTGAGACCCTGTTTCAAAATAAGGAATAAAAAATAGGGCTGGGGGTATAGCCCGCAGTTAGAATGCCCCTGGGTTCAATCCCCGGTACCGCCAAAAAAAAAAAATGGTAAACTATAACCCAATAATGGTAAACTGTGCCTTAATAGTGGTAAACTATGCCCAAATAATGGTAAATTATGCCCAAAGAATGGTAAACTATATCTACAATATGGAAAACTATGACCTCAATATGCTTCATGAGCCTTGCTGTTGTTTCTTGGGTTTTTGTTGGGTTTTTTGGGTGTTGAGGATTCAACCCAGGGCCTCCTGCATGCTAGACAAATGCTCTGGAACTGAGTTACCTACCCTGCCCCACATTATATTTAAATTCAGGTCAAAAGTCCTCATCTAAGCTGGGCGTGGTGGCGCACGCTTGTAATCCCAGTACTTTGGGAGGCAGAGACCGGAGGATCCGGGTTTGCGGCCAACTTCACCTCTCTCTCTCTCTCTCTCTCTCTCTCTCTCTCTCTTTCTCTCTCTCCTTAGTGAGGCCCTCTGCAACTTTGTGAGACCCGGTTTCAAAATAAAGTACAAAAAAATAGGGCTGGGGGTGTAGTTCGGAGGTAGAACGCCCCTGGGTTCAATCCTCGGTACCACAAAAAAAAAAAAAAATCCTCATCTAGGCCTTTGTGCTGAGCATCTGGTTCAATGGTTCCCATCTGCCCTCACCTCCTGGTGCTTACATCACGAGTGACCCCCTCCCCTAGTGTGTGGACTGGACTTGGTGACTCACCAGGAACTAATAGAATGTGCAAAAAACATGTGATGTCACTGCCAAGATTTACTTCCAAAATGACCGTGTCTACTGTCTTGCTCTCTCTCCTCTCTGTTCTCTCTTCCTTTCCATTTTCCCTCTGTCATACACTCCCAGATCTCTGGCTCTAGGAAACTGCTTCTACCTGTTGAGGTATCCTAAAGGTAGACTCATGGGTCTCAGGACTGCGAGGGCCACAGAGGAGAAATCAGGCCTGTGTCCCAGCTGAGTCCTGCCAGGAACCATGTCACTGGGCTGGAATGGAAATCTTGCCATGGTAGAACCTTGACTGAGACCACAGCCCCAGCCTCCTGTAGGACGAGGCAGAGATCCCAGCTGAGTCCCCTGCATTCCTGGTCCACAGAAACTGTGTGACAACAAAAGTTTGTTGTTGTACTCACTAGGGTTGGGTAAGGTTTCACGCAGCAGCGGGGCACTAATACAGTCCAGTAGGTATGGGATAGCCATACAATGGAATGTTGTTCAGCCTTGAAGGAAGACGTTCTGAGAGATGCTCCAACGTGGATGAACCTTGAAAACATTATACAAAGAGAAAGAAACCAGACACAGAGGCCACATGTTGCATGATTTCACGAATGCAAACTATCCCTAAAAGACAGAAGGGAGAGTAGAGATTTCCAGTGGCTGGGGTGGGAAATGGAGGGTGACCGGTGAATGGGCAGAAGGATTTCATTCAACTGGTTGACCATCTGACCTCCTCTCTGGCTATATGAACTTTTTCTTTCTTTTTTTTTTTTGTGGTACTTAGGATTGAACCCAGGAGTGTTCTACCTCCAAACTAGGCTGAGACAGGAAGATTGTAGGTTCTAGGCCAGCCTCAGCTCTTTAGCAAGGATCTCAGCCACGTAGCAAGACCCGGTTTCCAAATAAAAAGTAAAATAGGGCTGAGCATGTAGCTCAGAGGTAGAATGTCCCTGGGTTCAATTTCCAGCACCACACACACAAAAATAAGTAAATAAAATTAGTGAGGCAGGGCATGGTGGCACACACCCGAAATCCTCGTACTTGAGAGGCTGAGACAGGAGGATCACAGTTTCTAGGACAGCTTCAGCAATGGAGGAGACTCTCAGCAACCTAGTGATACCGTATTTCAAAACACAAAATAAAAAGGTCTGGGGATGTAGCTCGAAGGTAGAATGCCCCTGGGTTCAATACCCAGTACACGCCCCCACCACCACACACACCAAAGACACGGGATCCTTGCAAAAGAGAAGAGGTGCTCACCTAGGGCCAGGTATTGAAGAGTCTCTGTGCCAACCTTGGAGGTGAAACACAGGCTTCATCTGAAAGGTAGTGGTGTTTGCACTTTGAAATGTTGTGTTGTGCATGATAATTACAGAGTACAAATGCAAAATTAGGCAAATGCGATTACGTCAAACTAAAAGGCTTAGGCACAGAGAAGAAAACAAAGGAATGAAGGGACAACCGACAGAATGGGAGAAATAATTAACAAACTCTGCAAAGGTCAAATAATCTGATGACTGTGGATACATGATCTGAATAGACAGTTCTCAAAAGAAGGTGTACAAATGACCAGCAAAAATAGGAATAGCTGCTCAAATACCACTGTACTTGGGTATGGTGGGAATTAAAATTATTTCCCTTGGGTACAAAGACATAAAAATGAAATCCCCAATGAGATAGCTCATCACCAGTCAAAATGGCTACAGTCCAAAAGAACAATGTAATGAATGTTGATGAGGTAGAAGAGAAAAGGAAATCCTACACGCTATTGGTGGATCTAGGGAAGGAAGTCATGTTTCAGAACTCAAATATGCAACTTAGTTTCTGCACAGATAATAAAGTGCTGACTTGGAATTTCTGGACTCCACATAATGTTGGGTCTCCAGGCTCTGGAGAACACAGGCACTTGTGGGTTCTACACATGGGATTGGCATGCAGACATGCATGGCCACACAGGGAGTGTCCCCTGGCCATGCTCGACTCTGGGCATGTGAGGCTGCCCCTCTCTATTTTGGACACGGGGGGTCACAGTGCTGGGATATTTCCGGGTGTGCCCTGACCGGCCTGGACCCTTGCTGACCTTTACCCTTCATCTCCCTTGGCATTCCCTGATGCAATCCACTGACACGGGCTTGCCACCAACCCTGCCAAGAAGAGGTCCTCCCTGGGGCCTGGGGTCCACGGGCATGGATGACATCACAGAACCTGAGGCTACAGACAATAAGACACAAACATGTTTTCCATCTTGTCTTTTTCACCTGGACGCAGGACCTCAGATACAGAGCCCCAAGGCAGGAGCATTCTAGATTCCTCCAGGGAGATGGAGGAGGCTTTGCTGAGAGGAGATGGGCATCAGATGGCATCCAGTCCCTGGTGGTGATAAACCCACAGACGCCCATGCGCATGGGCTTGTACGGCATGTGCACCAGCTGACCTGGAGGGAGGGCACTGCCGGCCCCTCCTCTGCTCAGGCTTAGGGCTTTGCAGACACTTTTGACATGCGCCCCTTGTTGAGTGTCTTCTTCATCCTGAGGCTCCCCCTCATTGTGTGTATCTTTTTTTTTTTTTTTTTGCAGTACTGGGGATTGAACCCAGGGGCATTCTACCTCTGAGCTACACCCCCAGCCCTATTTTTTAGTCTTTATTTTGAAACAGGGTCTCACTAAGTTGCAGAGGGCCTCACTAAGTAGCTGAGGCTGGCCACGAACCTGGATTCTCCAGTCTCAGCCTCCCAAGTACTGGGATTACAAGTGTGCATCACCACACCCGGCTTCATTGTGTGTATCTTGACCTTTCCCAGGTGTTTGTTGAGACAAAAAGAGAACATCTGCGAGGATGGAGATATGGCGATTGCTGGGTTCTTCCCCCTTTATGCATATGGGAACAACAAGGACACCGAAGGACCTGGCAGCACAATTCTCTCCATGCAGTGAGTGCCTTTCCTCCCGTTGCTTTGTGTTTGATGACCATGATGAGTGAGGCGTAGGGTGTCTGGATATGGAGAAATCAACATTCTCTGTGCGTCTCCTTTCTTGTTCTTCCCAGTGTCACCACCCGGGACCCATCTGCAATTTATTTGGTCATTTTCTTTTCTTTTTTTTTTTTTTTTTTTTTGCGGTACCAGGGATTGAACCCAGGGGCGTTCTACCTCCGCGCTACACCCCCAGCCCTATTTTTTTATACTTTATTTTGAAACCGGGTCTCATGAAGTTGCAGAGGGCATTACTAGGTAGAGAGAGAGAGAGAGAGAGAGAGAGAGAGAGAGAGCGCTGAGGCTGGCCGTGAACCCGGATCCTCCGGTCTCCACCTCCCAAAGTACTGGGATTACAAGCGTGAGCCACCACGCCCGGCTATTTGGTCATTTTCTGATTAACAATTTTCCCCCTTTCAAAAGGTTAAAAGAATGTTTGGGGTTTTCCTTCCTTTTAGCTTCTCTTTTTCAGGGCTGGAAGCAGAGGGAGGCAGAGCCCTCTTCCTGGCTCCATCTTCTCTGTCCCTCCTCCTGGAAGCTGCTACCACATGGGATGAAATGACTCCCAAGAAACACAATCCAAGCCCCTGGCATGAATGCAGCCCTGAGAGACTGCACCAAACTATCACCTGCACAAAACCAGGGATTAGTGAGCCCGTGGGACTCTCAGGGTAACCGACTCCACGCTCCATGATATGTAGGCAGGAAACTGAAGCCTTGTCCCTGAATCTGTTTCCCTCTAGGGCGCTGTGCTAGTCAGTGGTGCCCGGGCTGTGGACATAGGACCCCAGGCCCTGTCCTCTCTTGGTGTCCTGGGGAGGATCAAGACCCAGAAAACCCCTGGCACCTTTGGGATCTCCCAGCCTTGAAATCCTGGCTTCCACGCTGCGGGGTCTGGTCGTGGTGTCTGAAGACTGGCTGCCATGGAGGAGCTGCCTTCAGCCTCTGTCTCCATTTCCTTTGACACATCCCTTGGCCTACTCTTCCTCTTAACTATCCATGATCTTCACCTGTGCTGTCAGTGTACGTATGTGCGTGTGCGTGTGTATGTGTGTGTAACAATTGAGAGACTGAGTAGTAAGGTCCTACATGGGAAGTATGCAGAGTCTCCAGAATCTTAGGTGCTCTCTTTCTAAAGCAAGCAATGTTGGATACAGCAGAGCCATGGTCTAAGAGGTCAGGACCTCTTATGGTGTTATTTTATATTTCTTTGTTTTTAAATTTCTCTTTATTTATGTATTTATGACTACTCATTTGAGTTATCCATGTTATACATAAGTACACAGGAATGCTAATAAATGTGATGATTGGTGGATGGTGGACAGGTCAGATGAGGATTTTCTTTCCTCCAAGTCTTCTTGAGGTATCAACGACATTCAGTGAAGTGCACATGTTTAAAATGTAAAATCTCAGCCAGGCATGGTGGCGCACACTTGTAATCCCAGTACTTTGGGAGGCAGAGACCGGAGGATCCGGGTTCGCGGCCAGCCTCAGCTCTCTCTCTTTCTCTCTCTCCCTGTCTCTCTCTCTCTCTCTCTCTCTCTCTTTAGTGAGGCCCTCTGCAACTTCGTGAGACCCGGTTTCAAAATAAAATATAAAAAATAGAGCCAGGGGTGTAGCGCGGAGGTAGAACGCCCCTGGGTTCAATCCCCAGTACCGCAAAAAAAAAAAAGTAAAATCTGACAATTTTGGACATATGCAAACACCCAGGAAACCATCACCCCAATGATGATAATAGACACACGTGCATACATCATGCTCAAAGCTTCCCTGTGGGCACTTGTAATCGCTTTCTCTCCTCCCTTCTGCAGCAACCCCTTGTTTGCTTTATGTCTCTGGGAGTTCGTTTACATTCTCCAGAGATTCTGCATCTGTAACCATTTGGTACATGTGTTTAGTTTTGTGAGGCTCATTCAGTCCACACAGTTACTTTCAGTACCCATGTGTTGCTCCTTGTCTGTACCGCATCCATATCCAGCCTCATGTGGGAAGCACAGATTGCTCTGCCTGCACCTGCTGGTTGACTTTTGTGTTACCTCCAATTTCTGACGCCTGCAATAAGCTGTTCAGCTCCTCCAGGTACTAGGCCTTGTGTGGGTCTGTGCTTCCATTTCCCTGGGGACAACACCTCAGTGGGAAATGGATGGATCCTAGGATTGGTTCATGATTCTTAAAAATTAATTGCTTGTTAGCCAGGCGTGGTGGCGCACGCTTGTAATCCCAGTACTTTGGGAGGTGGAGACCGGAGGATCCGGGTTCACGGCCAGCCTCAGCTCTCTCTCTCTCCCTGTTTCTCTCTCTCTCTCTCTCTCTCTCTCTCTCTC
>PVJS01053249.1:0-13349 GCA_004027185.1 Glis glis | reverse complement strand
ACACACACACACACACACAGATGGCAAATAAGCATATGAAAAGATGGTCCACTTATACATCGTCAGATCAATGCAGATTAAAACAACGACACCACTACACACATCTTTGAATGGCAAAACCTGGAACACTGACACTAACTACGATGAGGATGTGAAGGGACTCTCATTTATTGTTCGAATGGCGTGGCCACTTTGGAAGACAATTTGGCAGTTTCTTAGGAAACTGATCATCCTCTTGCCACGCAATTCAGCAATTTCTCTCTGTGGTATTCACCCAAAGGAGTTGAAAACTTACGTTCACACACAAACCTGCACATGGAGGTTTCTAGCAGCTATTTTTGTAATCGTCAGAACTTGGGATGGATGAATACACTGTGGTACATCCGGACAATGTATTAGTCAGTATTAAAAAGAGGTGAGCTATTGGGGCTGAGGATGTAGCTGTGGAAGAGCCCTTGCCTAGTACTGTGTGAGGCCCCGGGTTCAGTCCCCAATACAGAAACAAACAAACAAAATAAAACAAAAACCGTTATAAAAAGAAATGAGCTAGCAAACCATGAAAAGACTAAATGCACACGGCTAAGTGAAAGAAGTCCATCTGAAAAGACTATGTACGTGTGATTGCAGCCATGTGATATTCTGGAAAAGGCGAAACCATGGAGACAGATCAATGGTCCCCAGGGATTGGGAGAAGGGAGGGAAGAACAAGTGAGGCACAGAGGACTTGGGGAGCAGTGAAAATACTCCACATAATACCATGATGATGAATGTATGTCATTGTACATTTCTCCAGATCCATAGAATGCACAATGCCAAGAGTGCACCCTCGTGTAAAGCAGGGGCTCTGGGTGATGGTAACGCATCTGTTGAGGTTCATCCATTGCAACAAGCTTACCACTCTGTGGGGGGATGTTGGTAATGGGGAAGCTGGGCACGGATAAGGAAAAATCTCTGTACCTTCCGCTTTGCTGTGAATGCAAAACTGCTCTTTCAAAAACCATCTTAAACAAAAAGCCAAAACCATGGCAAATTGTTCACAGAGTGTGTGAGAATTAAATGATAAAACCCATGCCCAGGGACTGGAACAGACTTAGTTAACTATCATTACTTTGTGATTTCTAGTTGAAAGTTATTTCCAGCTAATATGGCAGGAAGACTCATATGCTTGTAAATTACATTCCCCATTTGACAGATGGAAGGGGTGAGGTCCAGAGAGAGGGAGGGAACTGCCTGTGGCAATAAGAGCGATAGGTCCTCAAGACTCAAAATTTTGCATTATAGCCAGGCGTGGTGGCTCACACTTGTAATCCCAATACTTGGGAGGCAGAGACCGGAGGATCCGGGTTCGCGGCCAGCCTCAGCTACTTAGTGAGGCCCTCCGCAACTTAGTGAGACCCTGTTTCAAAATAAAGAATTAAAAAATAGGGCTGGGAGTGTAGCTTGGAGGTAGAATGCCCCTGGGTTCAATCCCCAGTACCGAAAAAAAAAATCTGGCATTATAATTCATTCATCTGTTATACACAATGGAATTTTACTCAACCATAAAGAAGGACAAAAATTAAGTCATTTTTAGGAAGATGGTTGGAACAAGAGAATATTATGCTAAATGAGATTAACATAATAGCGAATAGTTGTGTGTTTTCTCTCATATGTGGAGGCTAGAGAGAAATTGGGCAACAAACGAAACCTCAGATAAAAGAGTAGAAACTCCAATGGAGTAATGGAGGGGGTGGGGGAGGAAGGATATGTAATGAAGGTAACAGTTTAAATAATGCTATGTACATATATGAAATTATGAACAACAAACACACAAGTGTTGTGTGCATGCATATTCCTATCACACCATATCTCATTTTGATGTATAATTACAATGCTCCAATAAAAGTATATTTTTAATAAAGCTGGAATTATTGGAAACTCCTGGCCTCAGGACAATGTTAGACCCCCAGAACCATTGAAGAGAACATTCTTTCACCTTGAAACCTCCACTGGATGCATTTTACAAGTGCTTGGAAAGCAACCCATTTGTAAGTTAATGTTCTCTTTGCTCAGAAACCTGAGGCCCAGTTTTGCTTTCTGAGAGGCTTACTTAGCCTACTGGCTAAATGCAATGATGTTCCACCCAGCACGGGGGGAGTTTTTGCTTTAGAGTTTCCAAAAGACAAGTGGAAAAACAGAAGTAAGATGTTTTTGGGTGAACTTAAAACACCTACTCTGAGCCGGGTGTGGTGGCGCACGCTTGTAATCCCAGTACTTTGGGAGGCAGAGACCAGAGGATCCAGGTTCGCGGCCAGCCTCAGCTCTCTCTCTCTCTCTCCCTGTCTCTCTCTCTCTCTCTCTCTCTCTCTCTCTCTCTCTCTCTCTCTCTACTTAGTGAGGCCCTCCACAACTTCGTGAGACCTGGTTTCAAAATAAAGTATAAAAAAATAGGGCCGGGGGTATAGCGCGGAGGTAGAACGCCCCTGCGTTCAATCCCCGGTACCGCAAAAAAACAAAAACAAAAAACAAAAAACACCTACTCTGGCGTTCATGGATCTTTGAGGGTTGTGGGTTGAGAAAGTCAGTACCTAAGGGTTTTCCAGGACAGACCTAGTTCTCAGGCTGCCCCTCGCCCCCACCCCAAGGGAGCAGCAGTTCCTCCTCTGTGTCCCTCCAGTCCCATGTTCACAGCTCAGGAGACGCATCTGCCATGTTGTTCTGCAGCTACTCGTGTGTGCATGTCCCTTCTGCAGGGCTCCTGCC
The DNA here is from genome assembly GCA_004027185.1 of Glis glis. Taxonomy (NCBI): domain Eukaryota; kingdom Metazoa; phylum Chordata; class Mammalia; order Rodentia; family Gliridae; genus Glis; species Glis glis. Next base: position 10,607 of record PVJS01053249.1, on the reverse strand, counting down.
ACCATGGCCAGCTTCCTCCCTCCAGCCTGTCTCCAGCACAGGGCAGCCCACAGTGGACATGAGATAGATGCACATTGCGTAAATGGGTGAGCCCCAGTGCTGGAGGAGGGAGCAGAATGGGAAATACTGGCGAGGGTATTCACAGTGCCCAGAACACCCCAGTTGGGAAGGTTTGAAAGGGCATTTCTCAACTAAAATGACCAGCACACCTGACCCATGAGGTATGGAGAGGCTGAGATTTCTTTTCCAATTCCCATTACCTGGGAGGTCACTGGGCAACTGCTATTGACTACACCAAAGTCAAAAGGACAAGGAATGCATAAAACCAGCCTCCACACATACCCACCCTAGCCCCCAATAACTCATGCCGTGTAAATGAGATGGTTACGGGATCTGCAGCTAGATGCCCCAGGTTCACACCCTAAACCACCCCGTACTGACCATGTGACCTCGGGAAAATCACCTAACTTCTCAGGGACTCAGTTTACCTATCCACGAAATAGGACTATTAACAGTACCTACCTCATAGAGTTTTTTGGAGGATTCAATGAAATTGACATATGCAAGATACTTAGAAAGTACCAGGTACATAGAAAGCCCTATGTAAAGATTTGCTTTATTTAATTTTTGGAGAAGTCTGAATGTTGTGTTCTAAATTAGATGGGGTCAGGTACTTCTACTGTCTGTCAAAAAAGAATTGCCTATTGAGGCTGGACCTATAGCTCAGTGGTAGAGCACTTGCCTAGCATGTGTGAGGCCCCAGGTTCAATCCTCAATACAACAACAAAAAAAGAGGAATTGTCTATTAATAAATAAGCTTAATCTTAGGCAATTTAGCTGGGTGCAGTGTCATGTGTAAGCTAATTCTGATCCCTATTACCTTATGTTTGTTTCAATTTATAGTTCTGTTGTTCTCTATTGCTTTTGTGGGAGAACTAAAGCTATATTTTAGAATTAGTTTTTCTCAACCTGATAAGTGTAGATGGACCAGTAGCAGGAGGGAAAGGTCAGGCAGGGCAGATCAAAGCACACCCCCCCTCGTGGGTCCTGATCAGAGAGCAGGGAGTGGGGGGGTTGAAGTGGATGTGAGTCTGCAGTTTTACAAACTAAACTTTTAATACCTAAAAGGTCTAAATTGTTGAGAAGAGTCTTGTTTTTATAGTCAATAACCAAAAAGCTATTACGTCTGCCATGAAGTCACCAGGGGTCATTAAATCATAGCCAAACTTAGAGCTCAGTAAAGGTGTTTTCTACTTCTACTTCATTGAGTTCGGCCTGTTTCATATGGCAGTTACACTTGTTGGGCTCCTCTGGGTCTCTAATAACCAGAGTGTAACCCTGGATGTGCAGGGGGCTGCCCCCTCCCCCTGCCAAGAACAGGGCTACAGGGTGACTCCTGTCACCTGAGGGAGGGGCCAGTGGTAGGTCAGCTAGAGAGCACGTCCCTTCAGCCAGTGTGGCTGGAGAGCCACAGGGAGTCCCTGACACCCACCCACGACAGAGCCTTTTCCCCAGCATGTGGGTGACAGTCATAGCTGAGGTCGCTGACAGCTAGGAGGAGCACTTAAAGAGCCTCAGCTGGTCAAATGCCTCTGGTTCCCTTTCCTCTAACCTCCCATCCCCCAACCCTGGAGGAACCAGAACAGGAGAAAGAGCCACACAGACCACACCCCTTTCCTGGGGGACATTCTGAGCCACAGGGAGAAGTTTTAAGTTAGATAGAACTGGATTTGGGGGGGGTACTGGGGATTGAACCCAGGGGCATTCCACCTCCAAGCTACACCCCCAACCCTTTTTATTTTTTGTTTTGAAACAGAGTCTTGCTGGGTTGCTGAAGCTTGAACTGGACTCTGTAATAGCTGGGGATGAGTTAAAATTATTCAACCGACAGGATGGCCGAACATGGGCTCCAGGCTGCGGGATCCCCCTCTGTGTCATCTAAGGTTAGAGCGGGAAGGCTTGACAGAGAACTTTGAAGGCAGCTCTTCAAAGTAAGTAAAAATACGGCCAGTTTCTATCCGTTCCTCAGCCGGTTCATCCCTACTCACTAAACGGGCTACTGGAAAAATGAATAAAATGTCAATTTCATATGGTTTTCATGAAGGTTAGACAAGTTCACAGATATAAAATTGAATCATACAGGCCCTAGCAAGTGGTATTAGTATCAATCGGTCAGCCTTTGTCAAGTATATTAGGGCTTATTAGGTGCCACGCACTGTCCTGGGTGTTGGGGCTGCCTAATAAATAGGAAAGTCCTTGTGGGGCTTCTGTCCTAGAGAAGGAGACAGATCAAACAAAGCAACTGCACACACACACACAAACACACAACACACACACACACACACACACACACGGCAAGTGTATAACAGCAGGAGGGAAAGGTCTTTATGGTGTATTCTCTCTCTCATATATATATAATATATTTGGGGGACAGTTCCCATAGTGATGAATACTATAAAGACAAAACATGATAAAAAAACAGAGGTGGGATGGAGTGGAACCAATTTTAGATAATGGTCATTTCTTCCTCTGGTAGAGCATTTTACAGTTTCAAACAATGATCTCATAAGAAGTGTCTCATTTTTTCCCTAGAATAATTTGGTGAGGGATTCATCCAGTCTAACGGTAAGGAAATGGGAGCTTAGAAAAGTCAGGTGACTCCAAGCCACAGGCCCTTTGACTACCCCAGCCCACAGCAAATGCAGGCAGAGACCAGCGTGGCTGGAAGCTTCAGCGTTCTCTGCACTTCTGAAATGAATTCCGGGACCCAGAGTCAACACATTACTGCAAGCCAATGTTGTGGAGCCGGGCCACGGACTAGGAAAGAGGATTTCAGACCTCATCTGTAGCAAAGCCACAGCTGCCGTCCACTTTATCAAGAACAGTACCCCTGCCTGGCCGCCCTGGGGTTGGCATCAGCACCGGTGTCTGTTTCACCTCTGCCCACCGGCACGGTGGATGGGGGACTACCATCAGTATATTTTTTTCTTCAAAAACCGAAGTGAAATATTGAACCTCACCAGCTCTGACTTGAAAGCTCATGGCTGAATCTTAAGTTTGGATGACTCAGCTCAAAGGAAGACTGCCCACAATCACACCCTTTCTCTGAGAGGAGGTGGCAGCTACAGCATGCTGGGGCCCCGGGGAAGGCACGTGTGTCTGGGATTCCAGTTCAACAAGCTCACTGTGGAAACCCTCAGCCAGCACTCTGCCCCCAATTCCAAACGCACTGGAATTGGGGGCAGAGTGTCTGCATCTGTGTGTTAGAGTGTGTCCTTGCTCTTGGACTGAAGATAAGACCGAGTTTGGATGCTTTTTGAAATGACTGTTTTGGGAGCAGCTGGCATGGTAGTTTTTCTTAGGGAGGAAACTCACTGTTTGGAGAAATATTTGGAAAGCGATTTGGAGTGAGACATCTATGTGTGCAGAGATGTCAGCAGAAACCAAGGATCCAAGGAGAGAGGAAGCTTGGTAGGAGTTATCCCAAGATGGGAGGGGAAAGAAGAGTGAGTGGAAAGCAGGAAAGGGAGACAGCAGAGTAGAGAAGGGCTGGGACTAGTTAAGGGAGCGAGTTGAGGACCAATAACCCTCTACTGGGTTGGAAGCCTGAAGAGCATTTTCAGATGGGGTCGTCTGTCTCCATCCTGTCTGGCATGTAACCTCTCCTACCAATGTCAGTCTACTAGGATCACAGAGGCTTTCTACGGACTGTCCTGTGAAAAGCAAAGAGGACGGTGTGTTTCCTCCCTGGCTCACCGTGGAATAGAAAGGGGCTGTCCCATAGAACCTTCTGTGATGATGGAACACTGTCTAATATGGCAGCCTCCAGTCACAGGTGGCTATGGCACATGCGACCCGTGGCCATTGCGGCTGCTAGTAAACCGAGTTTCTTATTTTGTGTAACTTTAAGTTAAACAGCCTCATATGACTCGTGACTCCCGTACGAAACAGCACAGGGGTAGAGAAAGGTGGGATGCGGAAGAGAGTCCCAAGTCAAGGTGACCCTGCGAAGTCCCTGCAAGTGCCTTGGGATTTGCTGAAATCTTTAGACAGGCTTGGGACTTAAAATGGAATGGAACTGGAGTGCTGAGGGGGAGGGACGGACTTCAACCAATTTCACCTAGAACATGGAAACCCCAGGCTGACAACAGGGTTACAGAAGCAGTTGAAAAAAAAAAAAAGGAATTGAGGTTCTTTACACAGGCAAATGGGAGTTTTTAAACATGGTGACTCTTGTTTTTTCAGAATCTAAGCTAACAAATGGATGTTTATGTCTGCACACAAACATCCCCGGGAGATTCACAGCACCCACACTGTGATGGCACATGATGGGTGCTTAGTAAATCTCTGAGTTACTGGTGACTGAGTCAACAGCACCTTCCATCATCCACCAACATCAGCCCTTGAATCTTCCTGTGAGGCAGCTGAGAGGTAGAGTGGTAAGTCTAGGAGAGACAGGATTCCCAGCTTGCCCCCGTTCATATCTAAGAGGCCTTACCTGGCCTCTGCACTATGGCTGCCTTGAAGAAGCGTGTAGACGGGAGTGACAGTTGAGGACCATGGACACCTGATGCAGCTCCAGTGGACCGTGCTCTTCCTTCCCCCCCTGCTAGGTTGAGCCCCTTCATGGCGGAGCGCATGCTGGGCTCCTTTCTGGGCCCCCACCACTACCCAACATGGTGCCTGTGACACAGGCCATCTCAGCCAGTAACCAAGAGACTGAAGAAATGAATGAATAAAATACCAAAGGTGGTTTGTCCGTCACCTTTTTAAAAAGTTCTTATCACTTTGGAGAAAGAGAATTAATGTATCACAAAAACATTTTTCCCTTTGTAAGTCACCCTACAGCATCCTCCCCCTGCACTGAATGGAGCCAGTTCTCAGCCACCCAGTTTGGACTGTCTGGAGTGTTTGACTCTGGCCCGACACTGCTTTTCGTTTTTGTTCTGTTTGTTTTCTTTCTTTCTTTTTTTTTTTTTTTTTTTGAGGTACCAGGGATTGAACCCAGGGGCATTCTACCTCCGAGCTACACCCCCGGCCCTATTTTTTATTCTTTATTTTGAAACAGGGTCTCACGAAGTTGCGAAGGGCCTCACTAAGTAGCTGAGGCTGGCTGCGAACTCGGATCCTCCGGTCTTCACCTCCCAAGTACTGGGATTACAAGTGTGCGCCACCACGCCCGGCTGTTCTGTTTGTTTCCTTGCTGATGATTTATCTGTTGGGGATCTATAATGGAAACTCCTAAAACTTATACACCGACCTTTTTCTGCCATTTCAGTCCTTGGTGTGCCTGCACCCAGAAACTGGTAAAGAATAGGGTGCAGAACGAGCCTGCCTATTTCATGTTAGTAGATTCAATAAAAAAGCTAATGAAAGGAAGAAGAGTTTACATGTACTGACCCAAGTTAAATTGGATATTTTGGGGTATAAAACCTAGACTTTTACCATTAAGTAAATAAGTGATCGGTGAATGTTCAACAGCTTTCCCTGGCCAGTTAAATACGAATAATGAACGCTAACATTTTTGTGTGTGCGTGTATGTGCAGAGCCCTAAATGTAGAACATATTTCTATCGTAAGGTAGATAGAGGAGAGTCATGTCTGTGGTGATATTTCAGATAGTACTACTACTTTCAGGTGAGGACTCCCAAACCTCCAATCTAATGACACAGGGCCACGTCCCAGTGTCCCCAAGGCCACTTCCCAGTAGGGAATACATTACTAAGCCGAGAAGCTTGCCTGGCCCAGGCTCACTGACGTACATTTAAGACACTTGTGTGTTCAATATTTGCTTCTCAGGAAAAGAAGTTACTTTGTGCAAATTAAACATCAAGGCAATTCAAGTGAGACATTCACTTCTTACTTTACAGTGTTCCTGAATTGTTTGAAATTTTTACAGCGAAAGTATTACCAAATACTTTGGCATTATTTTGTTTTGGTATTTGATCTGGTATTGCTTTGTTACAATGAAATTTTTGCAAGAAAATATTACAGCCAGGTCACCAAAGCAACTATTTCAGTAACTTCAAAAAAACAAGAACTAAGACACTTTAAAATTCTTAGAGACTGTGCCTAAATTACTTAGAGTTGGGGGGGGGGCGTGGGGTGGGGTTGGGGGCGGGAGGGCGAGCTCCACTCACCTTCCCGAAGCTGGCCGCATTGACGGGCTGGGTATCGTTCTTCTCGCAGAAATCCAGGTAGTGCATGTAGAGGGCACTGCGAGGGATGCAGACGCCTTCTGCAATCTCATAGTTCTCCTCCAGCCTAGGGAAACAAATGCCCAGTGAACACAAAATGGCCTACCTTCCCCAAACAAGAAGAATTCTTGCCGGTTCTCCTCCAGAGCTGGGCAGACCTCAGAAATCACTCTCCTCTGACAGGTGGGGAAACTGGGGCCCAAGAAGACAAAGCGAGCTGCCCAAGGTCGGGCATAGTTAGGAGATGAGCAGGATTGGAATCCTGGTCCCTTTGGGGATGAGCCCAGGCCTCTTTGCCAGCTCTGATTCCCAGGTCTTCTACTCTGTGCTCTCAGTGGCCTGGCTACATTCTGGCTAGATCAGGTCACCCCAAACTCCCCTTCTTTCCTTCCTTCCTTCCTTCCTTCCTTCCTTCCTTCCTTCCTTCCTTCCTTTTTCTTTCCTTTCTCTCTCTTTCTTTCTATACTGAAGATTGAACCCAGGAATGTTCTACCTCTGACCTATACCCTCAGCCCTGTTTATTTTTATTTCTTTTAAATTTGAGCTGGGTGTGGTGGTGCACATTTGTAATCCCAGTACTTGGGAGGCTGAGATAGGAGGATTACAGATTCGCGGCCAGTCTCAGCAACTTGTAAGGCCCTCCACAACTTAGTGAGACTGTGTTTCAAAATGACAGCCAGGTGTGGCACACACTTGTAATCCCAGTACTTGGGAGGCTGAGACAGGAGGATCCCAGGTTCACGGCCAGCCTCAGCAACTTGTGAGGCCCTCTGCAACTTAGTGAGACCCTGTTTCAAAATAAAGAATAAAATAGGGCTGGGGTGTAGCTTGGAAGTAGAATGCCCCTGTGTTCAAACCCCAGTACCACAAAAACAGAACAAAAATAAATAAAGAAAGAATAAAATAGGGCTGGAGGTGCAGCACGGAGGTAGAATGCCCCTGGGTTCAATCGCCAGTACCACAAAAACAAAACAAAAATAAATAAACAAATAAATAAATGAAGAAAGAAAGAGAGAGAGAGAGAAAGAAAGAAAGAAAGAAAGAAAGAAAGAAAGAAAGAAAGAAAGAAAGAAAGAAGGAAAAAGAAAGAAAGAATAAAGTAGGGCTGGGGGTGTAGCTCAGCGGTAGAATGCCCCTGGGTTCAATCCTCAGTACCATACACACAAAAGAAAATTTGAAACAGGGTCTCTATAAATTACTGAGGGTCTTACTACATTGGTGAGGCTGGCCTCAAACCTGCGATCCTCTTGCCTTAGCCTCCCATGTACTGGGATTACAGGTGTGCACCACCACGCCCAGCTTTGTGGAGCCATTTCAAATAGGTAAAAGCCAAGGGATGCTGGTGTCAACATCTTGGAGCTTCTTGGTTGACAAGAGCAGAGGAAAGGGATATCTAAGAAAACAAGTGCTCCAGGAGGGATTGTAGCGCTGGACAGTCACTGACCCTCTGACTGGAGGGAGGGTCCGTGATCACCGTAGGGAGTGGACCTCCTGATCACTTTAGGATCGCCTGCTCCCCTGCTGTCCTGGGATTAATGATTCTATGCCCATCACCTTCCTAGTGAGTACAGGTTAGGAGAGAGTTTCTACTCTCCAGCTGCATTCAAATCCCAGCCTTGTCACTTGTTAACAGTGACCTTGGACAAGTTACTTAACCTCTTGCCCCAGTTTTCCTTCGGAGGTGATGATCTGAAATTGCCTGATAAGGTGGCCTTGCTATGAGACTGGGTGAGGTGTGACATGCAGTAGCACGGTGCCTGACATGAGTGGTAAGCACTTAATACATATCAGACCTCGTCATCCTCCATTTTTCCTTTTTATAAAACATTTTAGGCTCCTGTCTGTCCAGACTCTGAGATATTGGAGATATAAAAGAAAACTAGACAGAGGTGGGATTTTTTTCATTCAATTTTTTTTAACCTAAACACCAGAACTTAGGCATCCAAATGAATCTTGGCTCTGTAGACATAGACATGTTGAAAGATTCCACGCCTCTTCTAACAAGGCTGCTGTGGCACGTGACAATGTAGGAACTCTCTCTGGGCCTTGCCTTCAGAGTCTGGGGTGTATACTGCTCCATAAACTCACCAGCAGAAACCCTTTCTCCTTTAATCACAAACTGGATTTTAGGAAACAACCCAAAGCCATTTGGAACCAAGTTTGGGGGATAAAGTGACAAATCACCCTTTTCTCCCAAACATTTATTTTTTGGAGGGGTCAAAAATAATGCATGATTCTGAAGCGATGAAATACATGTCCTCAAGCGGCTTCAAACTCTCTCCCCAGAACACTTGCCAAAGAAGTGGTCCAGCGCTGTCGTAACTCGAGTGGAATGAGGACACGGCCTCCCGAGGTGCCCACTTGAAAGGGCAGTGCTCATTCAGCCCCTTCCAGCATGTGAGTAACCGAAAGCCAGCCCGCTCATTTCAGATTCAAACCCCATGTCTGAATATGACCCTGGGGACACAGGCAAATGAGGAATCCCGGTGCTGAGGGGTCCCCACCATTCCACCCACTCCCCCACTCTTCTGGGAAGGGGAACTCTGGGTGACTCCTGATGGCTTTCAGAAGTGTTCCAGGAAACGGTTTATGTAATCCTGTCTAGGTGACCAAGCGCCTTGAGACTGAAATGGCATCTGAGTCACCTCTGTATCCTTGAAGGCCAGCACATTCCTTGGCACACGATAGGTGTGCAGTGAGCGTTTGATGGACAGTTTCTTCCAGTCACTTATTCATTCAACAAATATTTATTGATCTCTTATCACCTGCCAGGTGCCGGGGATATCACGGTAAGCAAGATGGTTCTTGGTGCATACAGCAACAGATTAATGGCAGACATGGGTAATCTTTAAGTCAACAAACATTTGCTGAGTTCCAGACACTGTTCTTGATGTTAAAAATCGTGATGAGCCGAACATGGTGGCACATGCCTGTAATCCCAGTATTTGGGAGGCTGAGACGAGAGGATTGCAGGTCCAAGGCCAGCCTCAGCAACTTAGTGAGGCCCTGTTTCAAAAATAAACAAATAAATAAATAGGGCTGGGGATGTAGCTCAGAGGTAGAACACCCCTGGGTTCAATTCCCAGTACCAAAAAATAAAAAGGAAACAGCAATGAATAAAACAGAGGCCTGTCCTGAAAGGGTATGTGTCCCCAACATTCACAAACTGGAACTCTAAATGTGCTTCCCTGTGGGAAACTGGTTTCACATAGAAAACAGGTTTCTTAGGACTGTCCTAGCTTCAGGTTCATTATGAATGAACATCAGCCTGAGAGGTTAGCCTGGACTCCTAGCTGCCATTCACAGTATTGTTTCTCTATAAAAGTGAGTTCAGAGGTCCAAATCACCAGCTTAGGCACAAACTGATTGTTCCGACGCGGGGACATCTGAACAAGACGGCCTTCACACACTGGGGGCTCACAGGCATGCTTTGTTAGCTCTGAGCAGTGTTGGCCCAACCTTTAAAATCCAGGACATTTCACATAAGAATCTGGATTTCTGGCTTCTTGTGAAAAAGCTGAGATCTGGCAACCCTGGGCCCATATTCCCGCAGGACAACAATTGGCCAGTTAGATGTGCCCCGGGGTTGGCCCGAGTCCTCACTCCTCCCTGTTTTTCTTACACCGAGTCTCTTTTCTGTTCCTTGTCTGGCTCCCGTAGGCACTTGTGCTGGCATAAGACATGACCTGGGTCCTAGTTCGCTTTGCATTCTATTTGGGGAGAGTTATACACATGAAATAAGAGTAAGCACTATAAACTCCTGACCGTGAGAGCTGTTCAAGCTGGGAACACAGAAGATCCGTGTGTGGATGAGAGTAGATAATTAAAGTTTCAGAAAGGAATTGGGATTGGGATTTTAGAACAACAAATGACAGCCAGCCTTTGTTCAGCCTTTACAAGGTGCCAGGTACTGGGTCACCCTGATCTCATTGGATCCTCACAATAACCATGTGAGGTAGGTATTATACCCATCTTTCAGGTTAGGAAACTGAGGCTCAGACCTTGTAACTCAGTTGCTAATACAGCCGGTAATTAGGAGAGTTTGTCTCATGTGAATCCTCTGTGGTATTCAGCCATGGTAGATGGAGGGGGTCCCAGGCCAGTGGAACATCAAGGGTGGGAGATGAAAATGTCATGTCTTTGGAGGATGGAGACAGTGGTCTCAGTGGGGAAGAAGGTGTGAGAAGGGACACTTAGCTGGGCGCGGTGGCGCACGCTTGTAATCCCAGTACTTGGAAGGCGGAGACCAGAGGATCTGGGTTCGCGGCCAGCCTCAGCTACTTAGTGAGGCCCTCCGCAACTCAGTGAGACCCGGTTTCAAAATAAAGTATAAAAAAAGTAGGGCCGGGGGCGTAGCGCGGAGGTAGAACGCCCCTGAGTTCAATCCCCGGCACCGCAAAAAAAAAAAAAA
>PVJS01053248.1:0-13350 GCA_004027185.1 Glis glis | reverse complement strand
AGGCCTGGTGGCACATGCCTGTAATCCCAGTACTCGGGAGGCTGAGATGGGAGGATTGCAGGTTTGAGGCCAGTTTCAGCAACTTAGAACCTGTTTCAAAATAATAAATTTTTTTGTAAAGGTCTGGGGTATGCTGCGTGTGGTGGCGCAAGCCTGTAGTCCCAGTACTTGGGAGGTTGAGACAGGAGGATTGCAAGTTCAAGGACAGCCTCAGCAATTTAGCGAGACCCTATTTCAAAATAAATTAAAAAAATAAAAATTAAAAGGTTGAGGGGTAGCTTGGAGGTAGAACGCCCCTGGGTTCCACCCCCACTACAAAAAAAAATTAGAGGGAAAAAAAAGGGCTGGGGGTGTGGCTCAGAGGTAGAATGCCCCCAGGTTCAATCCCCTGTCTGTCTGTCTGTCTGTCTCTCTCACACACACACACAAACTGCTGCTACGCACACTACAATATCCATAGGCGACCCCCCTCCTGAGAACGCCCCCCAGGGTTGGGTCGGATGGATGTGAATCCCGGCTCTTGGGCTTGCTGACCGGGTGGCCTCGGGCAAGCCATGTCCCTTCTCCAGGACTGTTTTCCCATCAGGAAGAGGGGGTCATTGAGACTTGTAGGGTCAGAGGGAAGCTTAAATGAAATGAGAGGCAGGAGTCCTGGTGGTCCTTGTGGGCAGGGCGAACCCTTTGGCTCCAGACTGTGGGGAAGGGAAGGGGAGAAGACGAGTACTTAGGGGCCAGGGCTCTGCTGGAGGCCAGGGCGATGTCTCTTGTCAACTGGCAGGGAGCAGCTGAGTGGCTCACTCCAGGGGACCGCTGTCTCCCTATGTCTCAGTTGTTCCAACCCTTTGCTTAGGGCTGAGTCCCAAATCTGGCCTGCCAGCCCACAACCTTAAAAGTCTGGGGGCAGCAGGATGTGGTGGCACACACTTGTAATCCCAGTATTTGAGAGGCTGAGACAGGAAGATCATAGGTTCGAGGACAGCCTCAGCAACTTAGCAAGACCCTGTTTCAAAATAAAAAAAAAATGGAGCTGGGCCTGGTGGTGCAAGTCTGTAATCCCAGGATTTGGGAGGCTGAGACAGGAGGATTGCAGGTTCGAGGACAGCCTCAGCAAATAGTGACTCTCATCAACCTAGTGTACCCTGTTTCAAAATAAAAATAAAATAGGGCTAGGGATGTAGCTCAGAGGTAGAATGCCCCTGAGTTCAATCACCAGTACCACAAAAGAGTTTGTGGACAGGGCTCCGGCCCCCTCATGCTTCAGAGGGCCCGCTCTGGTGAGGAGGGTCCCAGCCCTCCTGCCTGGAAGCCACCGTGAGCCATCAGGGTTCCAGGGAGAGAATGCAGAGGGAGCAGTCTTTCCGCCCTCCCTTCCTCCTCCAGGAGGACAGGGGTGGAGGCTGGAACGTGGGGACCTTCAGAGACAGACACCAGAAGTCCCTCTTGCAAACGCACACAGCCCCTGGGGCCTCGTAAACCAAATTCCAGGCGCTGTTGACTGAAGGATCTGCTCCCCAGGGCTGCCGGGGAAGCTCTGCTGGAGGCTCCCGCCTGGCCCCGGGCCCTGCCTCCTTAAGAAAACAGCACCATATTAGCACTTGGCCTGTCAGCCGAGCTGAGCGGGTGGCAGGGGGGGCTCTGGGTGCGAGGAATGAGCCCCTTCCTGCTGGACGCCGGAGGATCCCCAGCCAACCTGCCTGTCCGCCACGCCGCCTGGTCCTCCGGCTTCTGCCAGGCCTAGAGAACCTTGCTTGGGGCCTTGGGAGAGGAGGTAGGACTAACAGAAAGGGAATGTCCTTGTAGGGTGGCCTCGGGGACAGTCCTGGTGCCAGTGTCATGGGGAAACAGCTCATTCTGAGGGGTCCTTGGCTTCCATGATGAATAAGAATTTCAACACGTGCCATCAGAAAAAGGCAAAGGTTTTAACTTAAAAAGGTGGGGATACAGCTTGGGGGTTAACTAAGAAAGGCGGGGATACAAGTTGGGGGTCATCTAAGAAAGGGAGAGCAAGTCTCCCTGTGCGCGTCCATCCATCCAGGTGAACAAGAGAGTCCATCCATCCAGGTGAGCAAGAGAGCGTCTGTGTGCTTTCGCGGTTCTTTATAGGAGGGGGTAGGTAGGGTCGCACAGGAGAGGGCAGGACTTCCTCTTAGTCCTGTTTCCCTGGCAACAGATAGGCAGTGGGGGTCTGGCCTTTTGTCCTCCTCACCCACTCCATTTACATTAAGCATCTCAGGTGTGGAGAGGAGCCATTGTGATTAAGGGTATGGATTCATTACGGCTTCTGCCTGACTGAACACACCCTATAGGATGGAGTTAGATTATGAACTTTCAAAATTTTAAATCTCTATTTTCCCAATGTCTCCTTTCTGCCTAATATTTCTATCTTTTCTATTCTACCTCATCACCAGGACTCCCGGGCCAGCTCAACACCTTCCTTGGCTGTTCGTGCTTGTCACTGCCCTGGATGCTTGTGTGGTGACAGGTACTTCCGCCTGCTCATCTCATCCTCAGGATGGCTCCAGAAAGTTGTCACCCTTCCCTGTACTGCTGAGGACTCTGGAGCACAGGCCACCTGATCTACCCAGGTGGCTCCTGTCACCCTAGAGACCCTCTGCAAGGACACGTCGCTTACCATCAACCACGTACATCCAGTCTCCACCTCCAGCCTTCTGAGACCTCTCACCACCCCTGGGAAAAGGTCCCTTCAGTGGGACTCTCCACTGTCCCTCCCCTGCCTACAGCCCCCAGAGCTGCTCCCTCGGCCTGGACCCTGGACTTGTAAGGAAGCGCGTGGGCCGTGGAGCCGGCTCCCGGGGTTCAAGCCCCAGCTGTGCCTTTCTGGCTATGAGACCTCGGGCTAGTGATGCGTTTTGGCCTACTTCCTCACCTGAGGACGTGGGGTTTCCTTGGCACCTGCCTCACTGGGCAGCTGCGGGGACATTGCAATATGAAGCCCAGAGGGCGGTCAGCACAGGTGGCCCCTGAGCCTCCTCCAGGTGGCCCTTCTAGGAGGCTCTTCCCGCCGCCCGCACAAACCTACCCCTGTTGTCTTTTTTTCTTTTGTGGAATTGGAGATTGAACCCAGAAGCATTCTACTGAGATACACCCCCAGCCCTGTTTTATTTTTATTTCAAAACAGGGTATTGCTAGGTTAATGAGAATCTCACTGCTTGCTGAGACTGTCCTCAAACCTGTGAGCCTCCTGTTTCAGCCTCCCAAGTACTGGGATTACAGGTGTGTGCCACCACACCCAGATTATTTTATTTTGAAACAGGGTCTTGCTAGGTTATGAGTCTCACTACTTGCTGAGGCTGTCCTTGAACCTGTGATCCTCCTGTCTTGGCCTCCCAAGTACCGGATTACAGATGTGTGCCACCACACTAGGCTCCCCCAGCCCTTTATAATTATTTTTTTTAAACAGTCTTACTAAATTGCTGAGGCTGGCCTCAAACCTACAATCTTCCTGTCCTAGCCTCCCAACGACTGGTATTATAGGCATGCGCCACCATGCCCGGCTCCTATCCTGGTCTTTCTTGGGACTGCTATAAACACCTGGCCAGATGTCTGTCTGGTCCATCGTGTCCAGCACTGCCCATTTCACCCCAAATGCTTAATGACTGATGGAGCCCCACCTGCACCGGGCTGCCTCCTGGCATACCTGCCCCAAATCCCACCTGCCCTTCTGGCACCCAGCAGACCCAGAACCCAAGAAATCACGGGCAGCCAGGGATCTGCAGTGGCCACTTTATTGAAGGGCTATGACTGACGCTGTCCCCACCCCTGCCCCTGCCTCCTCTACAAAAGCGACCGGACACGAAACAGGGTTTTCTGGTTAGCAGGGCCAGCTGGCCTCCTGCCCAGGCCCATCTAAGGGACCCGGAGCACAGTGGCTTTGACTCCCAGGTCCCAGGCACTGGGAGGCAGGGAAGGGGGCCAGGGTCCGGCTCACGTGGGCGGGTGCTGGCGAGGAGGCCGGGGGGCCCGCTCCAGCCTCTTTGGGCTTCTCTTATCCAGGACGTCAGGAAACCATCCCCGGAGGAGCCAGGGCTCCAAGGCCAGAAGAGGCTGGGGCTGGAAAAGGGAGCAGCCAGGGGCGTCTGGAGCTACATGGGGCCCATCAGGTCCCTCCCGTCCAGTAACCCCCCAACTCCACCCCAGGTCCACGAGCACACAGCCACGTCTGCAGCCACACTAACTCACACTCATGCTCACACCCGCTCCACACACACAGAGGGCCATGACAGCCCTGGACCCACACCCCAGACCCTGGAATGTCTCTGGATGGGTACCCAGCCGGTGGGCCCATGGCAGGCGGGGCTGCCGAGGGGGGCGGGTCCTCTGTGTTGCTACTGATTGGCTGCCTCGCAGGCATCTATCCAATCGCTGTACACGTCCACTGGTTCTGACAGGTCTGAGCGGCTGAGGTCAAGGAAGACAGGTGACTCTGAACTCCTTCCCGGCATGCATCTCTGCTGCTCACACCAGCGTGAGCCAGACCCTGCCCTCCACCTCGTCACCCATGTACCTCATCACCCCATGGTTTTCCTCCCTTGTGGATTGAACCCAGGGGCATTCTACCTCTGACCTACATCCCTGCCCTATTTTATTTTCATTTTGAAACAGGGTCTCACTAGGTTGATGCGAGTCTCACTGCTGGCTGAGGCTGTGAGCCTCCTGTCTCAGCCTCCCAAGTACTGGGATTACAAGCATGCGCCACCACGCCTGGCTTCATCACCCCATGTTAAGTCGACGGTGCCCGTTCCTTTGGCTGGCAGTGGCCCTGCACCAGAGTGCACAGTGGGGCCAGAGGAACAGGGACGGTCTCCTGTCCCCTTGCCCTTGGCCAGGGGCCCTTGAGCAGCCTGCCCCTCCCCCAACACAGCCCTGATTTCCCAAGGATACAGGTGATGGGCGTCTGGAATTCCTCTAGGCACACAGTACAAGAAATGACTCCGGTGTTGCGGGCACGGTCCCTGAAACAGAGCAAGGTGGAGGGACGGTGAGCGGTGCGCTTGGAGCCTGCCGGTGGCACCCCCAACTCCAAGCGGGGAGAGACCTGGGGTGCCTCGCCCGCCACCCACTCACATCTTCACGTCACAGGACTTCTCGTGGTTGCAGAAGGGACAGGTGAACTGGGTCTCCAGGGTGCCTGTCATCTTCTTCTTGGGGGGCGGCTTCCGTTTTGACTTCCTGCGCCCCATGGCTGCAGGTGGACGCACCTGTGGAGGTGGGGGAGGTTGGTGGTCAGAGACTTGTGGCAGCGGCCGCTTTCCGCCCCACGCTCCAGGAAGCAGGCCGGGAGGGGCCTGGCAGCCGCCCATGGAGGACACAGCGCCCAAGCCTCCACTTTGAGGCTCCAGTTTCTGGTCCCCACACACTGGGTAGAAGAGGTCAGAGCAGGCTCCCCACCTTAACTGTGTGACCCCAGGCAAGTTACTTAAGCTCTCTGTGCCCATTTCCTTGTCTATAAGAGAGGAAGCTGCTGTCTCAAAGGAGACTTGCGGGGTTGATGTGCGGAACAGGGTCAGCTGCTCAGCCCAGGCCTGGCCCACATTGCTCCCACACCAGGAAGCCGGCGCTCTTGGTGAGGCCGGGCCAGTTGTGCCCAGGCAGGGCGGGGCCTAAATGCTCAGGAGCTGGCGCCTTTATTCTGGCTGCTCCTCTTCCTGAGGGACATGCAGGTGACACAGAGTTTCCAGGTGGGCCCAGCGGGCTGCTGGGGGGCAGCGCTTGCGTGGAGGGAGCCCCTGTGCAAAGGCTGGGGCAGGTGTCTGTCCAAGGCAGGCGGGAGAGGGAGCAGGGACAGGGGAGGGGTGCGAATGCTTGGGTGAACTCCAGAGGCTGTGAGGAGTCAGGACAAAGCCGCCACATGCTGGGAAGGCCTGAGGGGTGACAGTGTGCAGTCTGAATTGAGAGGGAGGCAGGGCTTCTGGGTACAGAGGCGTGGTGAGCAGGAGACTGAGATCAGCCAACAGAGCCAGCGGCTACGCGTGCCAGAGTCCAGGGTGACACGGGTGGGGGTAGGGAGAAGAGGCAGCGCCATTCTCTGACTGTGTGTGTGCATGTGTGTGTGTGTGTGTATGCTCACGCGCGTGTCCCTGCCTGTGTGTAATACTGGGGACTGAACCCAGGGACATTCTACCTCCAAGCTATGACCCCAGCCCTTTTTATTTTATTTTTTGTGGTACTGAGGATGGAACCCAGAGGCATTCAACCTCTAAACTACACCCTCAGCCTGTTTTATGTTTTTAGTTTGAGACAGGCTCTCCCTAGGTTGCTGAAAGTCTCATTAAGCTGCCAAGGCTATCCTGAACCTGCGATCCTCCAGTCTCAGCCTCCCAAGTACTGGGATTACAGGCCTGTGCCACCATGCCCAGGTTCTGGTGGCTCCTTCGAGCCCACTAGTCCTGTGCTGCTTCTCTGCCAACTTCCCCAGTTGAGAACTCCATGAGCTCCACCATCGGGTCTGTCCTTTCCTTCCACGCTCATGAAGGTCCCGGGGCCTCACTGCCTCCCACATCTCTAGCCTCCACATCTCCCTGAACTGCAGACTCCTGGGTCTCCCTGGTATCTGTCAAGTGTGTCAATGCACCGTGTCCACAGCTGAGCTCCTGACACCTCAACCTGCTCTCGTCAAGTTTTGCCCGTCTCTACAGATCGCACTTCCCAGGGGCTCTCAGGCCAAAAACTCAACTCCTCCTCCTTTCCTCTCTCTCACCCTGTACTGTATTCTGTCCCTGCCCCTCTGCTTCTCTAAAATACACTCATAGCCGGGCATGGTGGTGCACACTTGTAATCCCAGTACTTGGGAGGCAGAGACTAGAGGATCCGGGTTCGCGGCCAGCCTCAGCTACTTAGTGAGGCCCTCCGCAACTTCGTGAGACCCGGTTTCAAAATAAAGTATAAAAAATAGGGCTGGGGGTGTAGCTCGGAGGTAGAATGCCCCTGGGTTCAATCCCCGGTACCGTAAAATAAAATAAAATAAAATAAAATAAAATAAAATAAAATACACTCATAGCCTGGTGCAGTGGTGCACTCTTATAATCCCAGTACTTGGGAGGCTGAGACAGGAGGATTGCAGGTTCACAGCCAGCCTCAGCAACTTAGTGAGACCCTCAGCAACTTAGCAAGACCTTGTTCCAAACAGCCTCATTGTTCTCCCACCATCTCCAAGCCCACCCGCCACCTTCCCAGCAGATTCCACAAGGGCAGGGCCTTTTGTCTTTTCTTTGTATCCCCAGAGCCTGGAACTGCTCATGACACAGAGATGGCATTCAACAAATAGTGACTGAGTGAATGAAGGAGTGAGCAAGTTGCAGGAACTTTGTTCAGCCATGCTAATGGTGCAGCAACAAGGCAGACATGGTATCTGTTCCTTAAAGTCTAGTGGAGGATGACAGACTTTGGACTCCCCCCACCCCGCGTGGTGCAGGGGATGGAACCCAGGAGCATTCTAACTTTGAGCTACACCCCCAGTCCTATTTATTTTTTATTTGAAAACAGGGTCTCACAAAACTGCTGAGAGCCTTGCTAAGTTGCCGAGGCTGTCCTCGAACCTGCGACCCTCCTGTCTCAGCCTCCCAAGTACTGGGATTACAGGTGTGCACCAGCACGCCCGGCTGGATAGACAGACTCCTAACAAATAAGTTTGTAAGCTCATCAGCGGAAGAATTTCACATACTGGCGAATGTTATAAGATTATTAAACAGGATTAAAGTTTCTGGAGTGGGGCTACTTCAAATAAGAGAATTGGGATGGACTGCTTCTGTGTGTCATTTGAGCTGAGGCCTGAATGACAGGAAGCAGCCACCATGGCAGCTGTAAAGGCCCCAAGGCTGACTAAACTCGTTCCAGAAAGAGTGTGGCTTACTGCTCAGTGAGCAGTGGGGACAAGGGTCTGAGATGTAAGAGGATCAGCTAGATCTCACTAAATCTTGAAGGTTTAAATAAGTAAGGTGCTGGGTGTGGTGGCGCACGCTTGTAATCCCAGTACTTTGGGAGGCGGAGGATCCGGGTTCGCGGCCAACTTCAGCGCGCATGCGCGCGCGCGCTCGATCGATTGATCGATCTCTCTCTCCTCTCTCTCTCTACCTAGCGAGGCCCTCCGCAACTTCGTGAGACCCGGTTTCAAAAATAAAGCATAAAAAAAATAGGGCCGGGGGCGTAGCGCGGAGGTAGAACGCCCCTGTGTTCAATCCCCAGTACCGCAAAAATAAATAAATAAATAAATAAATAAATAAAGTGTAAGCCCACACCTGTAATCCCAGTACTTGGGAGGCTGAGACAGGAGGGTCGCAGGTTTGAGGCCAGCCTCAATTTAGTGAGACCTTGCTTCTTTTCTTTTTTTTGTAGCACTGGGGATTGAATCCTGATGCATTCTATCTCTGAGCTACAACCCCGGCCCCATTTTATTTTTTATTTTTTTGGGGGGACGGTACTGGGGATTGAACCCAGGGCATTCTACCTCTGAGCTACACCCCCAGCCCTATTTTTTATTCTTTATTTTGAAACAGGGTCTCACTAAGCTGTGGAGGGCCTCACAGAGTAGCTGAGGCCTGGATCCTCCTGTCACAGCCTCCCAAGTACTGGGATTACAAGCGTGTGCCACCACGCCGGCTTGAGGGCCTGTTTCAAAATAAAAAAATAAAACAGGGCTGGGGTGTAGCTCAGAGGTAGAATGCTCCTGGGCTCAATCCCCAGTAATTAACACACACACATAAAGTGTAGCCTGCTCTGTTGCCCATGATGTCACCTACCAAAGCAATGTTTGCTTTCTTTTTTTCTTTTTCAAAGCCCAGCCCTGGCGACCAGCTACAACAACAACATCACCCAGGCTGCTCAAACATTGCAGGTCCCAGAATCTAACCCCAGACCTCCCCCCGTGAGAATGTCAGGTCTGCAGGGGCATGCTTTGTCCATTGCTGACCCTGGTATACGTTAAGCACTTAATAACTACTTGTTGAATGAGTAAATAAGTCTCCTGAATCTGAGCCTATGGTGGCCCCAGAATCTCATTTTACCCGATGACCACAGCACCCCGCCCTCGGAAAGGGGTCTGGCTTGCACAAAGAACCACAGAGGCCTCGGTGTGTCCCCTGGCAACGAAAGTTCAAGAGCGTCAGGGGAGGGGGGCGATGGAAGAGGGTCGATCTCTCCCCCGACCCCCAACTTGCCGCGACACAAGAGGCAGCGGGTGAGCGGTTCCTCCGGGCTCACCGAAGCTTCGGCGTCGCCTCCCGATGCCACCCGCAGGAGCCAGCAGGCCCGGAGCTGCCCCACTTGTAGGGCAGGGGTTCGGGGCAATCGATCTCCCCGACCAGCCGATCCCCCACACCAGGGCCTCTGGCGGCCGTTCCCGGCCCGCGTGAGGGCCCCGGAACAGCTCGGCGCCCAATCTGGCCGGGTCCCAACGCCCGCCCGCGCGAACGGTCACCTGCACTCGGTTTCCCTCGCTGCAAAGGCCCGCTTCACCCTGGAGACAGTGACTTCCGGCTCTTGGCGGAAGCGGAAATCGCTTCCTTTCAGGTCCCGCCCACCCCTGGCTGAGACGGCGCGCGAGTAGGCCCCGCCTCCTTCTGCAGCTTCAGTGTGCGCACGCGCACTCAGATTCCGAGCGCGGCGGCGGGAGGGCGCTGCGCCTGCGCGACGCCCGGGGCACGTATAGTAGCTCTGGTCAAGTTCCCAGAGTGACAGTTCTAGCGCATCAGGAGCCATAGCGGTGCTGGGAATGTCGAGGACCTCACCATCTTCCTGTTGATGTCTCACTTGTATTTTTTCCCAGTTCCAGTACCAGGCTCTCTCTTTCGCAGCCCTCTTGGACCTCCTCCATGTCGGGCCCTGTTCTTTCAAATATCCCAGCCCAAAGACCCGCGTGGTGGCGCACGCTTGTAATCCCGGCACTTGGGAGGCTGAGACAGGAGGATCGCAGGTTCCGGGCCAGCCTCAGCAATTTAAAGAGAGACTGTTTCAAACAAAAAAATAAAATAGGGCGCTGGGCGTGATGGCACATGCTTGTAATCCCAGTACTTGGGAGGCTGAGACAGGAGGATCGCAGGTTCGCGGTCAGCCTCAGCTACTTAGTGAGACCCTGTTTCAAAATAAAGAATAAAAAATAGGGCTGGGGGTGTAGCTCGGAGGTAGAATGCCCCTGAGCTCAACCCCTAGTACTGTGAGACCAGAGAATCTGGGTTCGCGGCCAGCCTCAGCTACTTAGTGAGGCCCTCTGCAACTTCGTGAGACCCTGTTTCAAAATAAAGAATAAAAAATACGGCTGGGGGTGATAAGGTAGAATAGAAGAAATAAAATTTTAGGTAGAAAGGAGACAGGAAGGGAAGGAGAATACAATTAAAAGTCTAAAGTCCTAAGCTTGCCTTGCAGGCTTGCCTAGGACAGGCCCAAAAGAAGCAAGACCCATATCTTTAAGAACACAATGGGCTAGCTTCACATCTGAAATTCCTGAGGAGATTAGTTTTGGAAGAGAAAGAACTTCACCTTCCGCCAGAACTCCAAAAAAGTCACACCTGTTGTTGAAAAGCCTTACCCTCAGCTGGCCACCTCTGGCCATCAGACTCCTCATCTCCACTTGTCTCTGCTCCTGGAAGACCTGTCAGGAGGGAATCCACATCTTCTGCCTGGGGAAAAACTTCAAAGAAAGGAGCACCTCTAACCAACCCCCTCCCCATTTCCAGAGCCTATAAAAAGACTAAGAATTCCGGGCTGATGCTCTCACATCTTGAGGTGGCCCACGTTTCCCTGAATGTGTACCTCCCTTTTCCTTGAATTAAACCTCTGTCTTTTCTCTGACTGGCACGTGTTGAAATTCTTTTCTACACAGACCCAAGGACCCCAGAGGTCCTGAGGTGAGTTTCCCCTTCCCAGGCCAGGGAACTCCGTAGGATTCTCTACGGAGCTGTCCAGCTCACCCTGACAGGGGTATAGCTCGGAGGTAGAATGCCCCTGGGTTCAATCCCTAGTACCAAAAAAAAAAAAAAGAAGAAGAAAAAAAGCCAGGCGTGGTGGCTCATGCCTGTAATTCCAGTACTTGAGAGGCTGAGATAGGAGGATTGCAGGTTTGAGGTCTTCAGCGCACAGCAATGTAGCGAGACCCTGCTGGGAGTATAGCTCAGAGGTAGTGTGGGCACTGTGAGGTCTGGCTGTGAGGCGGGAGGAGGTTGAGAACAAAAAAAACTCCAGCAGTGGTGGGAAAATGCTCCTGACCATCCCCCTCCCCCCAGCACCATAAATCTACCTGTCCTGGCACCCTGCCAAGACCACCAATGAGAGAAGTCCATGACTGCCCTGCTCTCCCACCCCCCTAAGGCCCCATAAAAGGCCCCTCGTCTGTAAGGAAGGGGGCTTTTGCTGACTCTCGTGGGCTCTCTCCCTGATCAGCCCCCCTCCCAGACTTCACTCCATTAAAGAGCCTGTTCTGGTCTGTAGAGCTGTGTTTTATTTCCTTCCTATATCCCTAACAGGTAGCATGCCCCTGGCTTCACTCCCAAGCACCACAGAAGAAAAGCAAAGCATACCAAGAATAGGGAGGTGATTCGCAACCCTGGGGATAGAGGAGGTCACCTGGTGTCCATGGGTGGGGGCGAAGCATCAAGAAGAGACCAGGGGCGTGCAGCTCAGAGCTTAGCAGGAGGAAGAGCCTGCAGGAGACTGATCAGCCAGTCAGGTAGGAGGAGAAGGTTATATGTCCTTTTCTGGAAGTCTCCAGAAGAAAGTACTTCAAGATGGGGAAAGCGGTCAGCTGTGTCGCATGTCATTGAAAGTTTGAGGAAAGTGAATCGATTGTTGACTTTGGCAAGTGTTTGGCCACTGGGGACCTTGATAAGAGCGGTTTCATTTGTGTTCCAGAAAATAATTTGTAATGAAATTTATTTCAAATGAATGGATCGCCAAGATGTCCCCTAGGGGGCAGTGTCACATTTGGAACTGCCTGGAAGACCCTTTCTGAGTGATGGTAGAAATCTGAATACAAGTGGGGCCTGGTGGTGCACCCCTGTCCTCCCAGTACTTGGGAGGCTGAGACAGAGGATCCAAGTTTGTGGCCAGCCTCAGAAATTTAGTGAGGCCCTCCGCAACTTAGTGAGACCCTGTTTCAAAATAAAGAATAAAAAATAGAGCTGGGGATGTAGCTTGGAAGTAGAATGCCCCTGGGTTCAATCCCTGGTACTGCAAAAAAAAAAAAAAAAAAAAAAAAAAACAACTGAATACAAGGGGGGCCTGGTGGTGCACCCCGTCATCCCAGTACTTGGGATGGATCGCAGGTTTGTGGCCAGCCTCAGCAATTTAGTGAGGCCCTCTGCAACTTAGTGAGACCCTGTTTCAAAATAAAAGAATAAAATAGGGTTAGGGGTGTGCCTTGGAGGTAGAATACCCCTGGGTACCATTCCCAGTACCATACACACACACACACACACACACACACACACACACACAAAGCCTGGATCTTTTATTATTATGCAAGGTAGATTTCCAAAAAATGACATTATTCAGTCACAGGTTGTATATATTCTTCAGTTTGCTTGTTATTGCCAGGTTAATGTTCATTTCTTTTTCCTCCCTTCTTTTTTTTTTTTTTTTTTTTGCGGTACCGGGAGATTGAACCCAGGGGCGTTCTACCTCCGCGCTATACCCCCAACCCTATTTTTTATACTTTATTTTGAAACCGGGTCTCACGAAGTTGCGGAGGGCCTCATTAAGGAGAGAGAGAGAGAGAAAGACAGGGAGAGAGAGGAGAGAAAGAGAGAGAGAGAGCTGAGGCTGGCCGTGCCCGGCTTTTTCCTCCCTTCTTTCTTCTTCTTTTGGTTCATCCATCCATCCATCCATCCTTCCTTCCTTCGTTGAGATATAAACCTGCTTGTTTTTACACTACGACCTTTCATGTTCTGCCATCCACGTTCACCATGAAGCCAAATAGTGAAAATTGCCAAGAAAGTTCCTTATGCTCTTCTCGGTTGCTTCCTTCACCCCCAGCCCTGGGTGTCCTCTGCTCTGTTTTGGGGTCCTTACAGCTTTGTATTTTTATAATTAAACAACGTATAAGCAGGGTGTGGTGGCGCACGCTTGTAATCCCAGTACTTGGGAGGCTGAGACAGGAGGATCACAGGTTCAAGGACAGCCTTGACAACATAGCGAGACTCTCAGCAACCTAGTGAGACCCTGTTTCAAACTAAAAGATAAAATAGGGCAGGGGGTGTAGCTCAGAGGTAGAATGCCCCTGAGTTCAATCCCCAGTACCACACACACACACACACACATACACACACACACACACACACACACACACACACAAATATATATATCCTTTTGAGTTTAGACTCTCACTTAGCATATTGCATATGA
>PVJS01053247.1:0-13350 GCA_004027185.1 Glis glis | reverse complement strand
CTCTCTCTCTCTCTCTCTCTCTCTCTCTCTTCCCCTGTCTCTCTCTCTCTACCTAGTGAGGCCCTCCGCAACTTCGTGAGACCTGGTTTCAAAATAAAGTAAAAAAAAAAATAGGGCTGGGGGTGTAGCGCGGAGGTAGAACGCCCCTGGGTTCAATCCCCGGTACCGCAAAAAAAAAAAAAAAAAAAAAAAAATTTCCAGCCAGGCGTGGTGGCGCACGCTTGTAATCCCAGTACTTGGGAAGCTGAGACAGGAATATTACAGGTTTGAAGCCAGCCTCACCAACTTAGTGAGGCTCTCAGTAACTTAGCAAGACCCTGTTTTCAAATAAGAAATAAAATAAATAGGTCTGGGGGTATAAGCCAGAGGTAGAAGATCCCTGGGTTCCATCTCCAGTACCATGAAAAAAAGATATAAAAATTTTCATATATAAAAATATATAAACGCAATATATATTGAGTTCATTTGCTAAGACAGAACATCTGCAATGCAAAGAAGCAATGTTTTAATCATTTCAGTCTAAAGACAATTATTTCATGCATAGCTTCCATCACATGATGCATTGACAAAATTTGTGCAAAAAATTTTGCAACTGAAGTTAATAGCATAGATGGAGATAGTGATCAAGTTTGAAACTCTTTGCTTTTATCTTCTCCCTCAAATAGTTTAATGCATTCTTGGAAAATGAAATTAAAGTTAAATGTGCTTTTTTCCGATCAAAACTTTTTTCTCCTTTCTTTTTTTTTGGAACTGGGAATTGAACCCAGGGGCATTCTACCTCCAAGCTACTACCCCAGCCCTTTTTATTTTTTGTTTTGAAACAGGGTCTCGCTAGGTTGCTGAGAGTCTCGCTAAGTTGCTGAGGCCAGTCTCCAGCCTGTGATCCTCCTGTCTCAGCCTCCCAAGTACTGGGATTACAGGCCTATGCCACCACGCTTGGGTCTTCTTTTTGTTGCAGGATTTTAAGAGAGCCAATTTGATAGAGGCGAGTGATTCTTAAATTGTGCCTTCATATTAATGTGAACAAAATCTGAGGAGTATACTGAATTTTAAACAACAGAGAAAAATGACGTTACCAATTTCTTCAAGAAAATTCAGATGTTCAGGCTGAAATTGGATGTGTTGGGTTGATTAGATGTTAGTAGAAAGCTGAATTCTCTTCTGTTGCTAGAATGTTCTGTCCCCAGTGGAACAATAGATTTTGAAGGGTTTTGGAGATTTCCAGGGGAAATAAAGCTGCATATTCAAATCTGAGTCACAGCTTGAGTAGTAGCTGCCTTCAAGTTTCTGTAAGAATATTTCTTAAGCTTACCTTGGAAGTTGTTTGAGTTACCAAGTACTCATTCTCCAGGTGAGGAGGGAGGGTGAGTCTTTGAGTTCCTGGAGTTTTAGTTTTTGAAATGAGTGTATCGATAGAAGAATATCCTCTGTTTCTGGAACATGACCAAACTGTAGACATAAGTCTGCATGTCTTACACACTCTCTTTCTCAAAATTGCTAACAGTCGCTTGTAATCCCAGCACTTGGGAGGCCGAGACAGGAGGATCACAGGTTCACAGGTTGGCAGCCGCCTCAGCAATTTAGTGAGACTCTGTTTCAAAATAAAGAATAAAATAGGACTAGGGGTGTAGCTCAGAGGTAGAGTTCCCCCCGGGTTCCATCCCCAGTACCACACATGCAAAAAAATTGCTAACAGCCAGGTGTGGTGGTGCATGTTTGTAATCCAAGCACTTGGGAGGCTGAGACGGGAGGATAACACGTTTGAGACTAGCCTTGGCAATTTAAAGAGACTCTCAGCAACCTAGCAAGACCCTGTTTCAAAACAAAACAAACAAACAAAAAAATAGAAAGGACTGAGTGTGTAGTTTGGAGGTAGAATGTCCCTGGGTTCAATCCCCAGTACCACCCATCCCCAACACACACACACACACACACACACACACACACACACAAAACAAACAAACAAACAAAAAAAACCAAAAAAAAAACCAACACACTGCTGACATTACAATAAAAGCTATGAGGTGGGGCATAGTTCAACGAACCAGTGCGGTGGTAATCCAGTTCTTGGGAAGCTGAGGCAGTAAGCTCACAGGTTCATCGCCCACAACTATAGTGAGGCTTCCACAACTTAATGAGACCCTGTTTCAAAATAAAAATAAATAAATAAATAGATAAAAAGGACTGGGGGTGTAGCTCAGAGGTAGAATGCCCCTGGGTTCAATCTCCAGTACCCACCCCCCCACACACATGTAAAAGTTAAAGTTCATATAATAGGAACCTCGAACAAAAGACACAAATGACATTATTTAATAGAAATCACTTTTTTTCCCCAGCTTGCCACCAGGCCTCAAAATATAGTCTGTTAATATTTTCATCGAACTTAATCAAAATGAAACTATGTATTGGTCCTATAATGGTGTACTTTTATATGCATAAATTCAATGAAGCTTTTGGAACTACTGTATTTCTAAAACCCAATTATCCAGTCAATGAAAATATAAAAAAACTCCACTGACAAAGGGTTTTTGATTGTATAATTCACTGTAGAAGGCATCCATCTGCCTTAGTGAGGAACTGTTTCCTTTGCTACATTGGCTTTATCAATTCAGGAAATTCAAGCCAGCAAACATTATACATTATACATTACACATTTCCTCGTCTTCAACAATGGCTATGTTTTTCTAATTAAGAAATGCCACTGAAGAGTTTTAGGAGTGTTTTCCATTGGAGCAAGCTTCAAACAAGTACGTTCACCTTAAAATAATTTTTTTTTCTAGTTTTGAGACAGGGTCTTGCTAAGTGGCTGAGGGTCTTGCTAAGTTGTTGAGCCTGGCCTTGAACCCGTGATCCTCTTGTCTCAGCCTCCCAAGTACTGGGATTACAGGTATGTGCCACCACGCCTGGCTCCTGTACACCCACATTTAAGTGAAACATGTGAGTTCCAGGGAGCACTGTGTTCTGAGTTGGGGAGGACTTCCTTGTAACCTGTAGGCTGAGGATGTATTTGAATAGTGCAAGGATAGTGAGAAATGGAAACACAGGTGGATCAGGAGCTTGAGGGAAGTCATTCATTCAAGCAGCTGTAGCTGGTAAGCAAAGGAAGAAACTCGCTAAACGAACAATAAGTAATTCACCATTCAACTTCACTATGATGGCCGCGAACCCGCATCCTCCGGTCTCCGCCTTCCAAGTACTGGGATTACAAGCGTGCGCCACCACGCCTGGCCTTGGTTACTCTTTTTAAAGGCACTTTTAAGCTGGACGTGGCGGCGCACGCTTGTAATCCCAGTACTTGGGAGGCGGAGACCGGAGGATCGCAGGTTCTCGGCCAGCCTCAGCTACTTAGTGAGGCCCTCCACAACTTAGTGAGACCTGGTTTCAAAATAAAGACAAAAAATAGGGCTGGGGGTGTAGCTCGGAGGTAGAATGACCCTGGGTTCAACCCCCAGTTCTGCAAAAACAAAACAAAACAAAAAAGCAATTTTATATATGTGGCACTGTGAGGTCTGACCGTGAGGCCTGGCCGGAGGAGGCGGAGAACAAAGGACTCCAATGGGAGGAATACACGATGCTTTGCTCTCCCTCCCTCCTAATACCCCATAAAAAGCCCTAGTCTGTAAGGAAGGGCTCCTGACCCTCGTGGGCCCTCTTCCCGGTCAGTTACCCCTCCTGGGCTTCACTCCAATTAAAGAGTCGGTTCTGGTCTGTGGAGCTGTGTTTTCTTTATCCCCATATCTCCTGACAATATGAATTTTAGGATGTAAATTGTTCATTATTTCATTTCTGAAAGGTTCGGGGAGGAAGGAGAAGGGAGGCGGCTCAACGGCAGTACAGGCTTTATTGGGATAAAACCTGTGGACGGGGCAGGGTGGAGGGTGGCGGGGGTCCTCCAGAAAAGGATGGAGCCCGTGTCTGCTTACAGACTAGAAGCTTCTATAGGTTGTTTAAGGGGAGATCCCACACGTCGGGGGCAAACAGTGGTTGGCCGTTGCTAGGGGGGAATTGTTAAGGCGACTTAGCTGTGTTAAGCAGGACAGTGGGAATTTTCCATAAGCAGAGGGATGCGATCTGAGGCAAGACAGTGGGGATATTTCGGTGAGCAGGGAGAAGGGTGTATTTGACCAAGACTTGGGAATTTCTGGTCAGCAGAGACCTGCAGAGCGACTTGTCTTCACAAGACAGGGTCACTTTCATGTGAGACTCTGACAATTTCTTCTCTCAATGTTTGCTAAGCAGTTAGTACATGCCAGGACCTATATGGCGTGTGCTAAGATTGCAGTGATACACCAAGTGAACTTTATTCCTGTTGTTATAGAATTAATTAATTAATTAATTTTTTTTGTGTGTGGTACTGGGAATTGAACTCAGGCATTCTACCTCCGAGCTACATCCCCAGACAGATTTTCTTATTTGGAAACAGGTTCTCACTAGGTTGCTGAGAGCCTCACTAAATTGCTGAGGCTGTCCTTGAACCTGTGATCCTCCAGTCTCAGCCTCCCAAGTACTAGGATTAGAAGCATGAACCACCACTCCTGGCTTCAATTAATTAATTAATTAATTAATGGAGCTGAGGATTGAACCCAGGGGCATTCTACATCTAAGCTGCAACCCCAGCCTTATATTTATTTATTTATTTATTTATTCTACTTGGAAACAAGGTCTCCCTAAGTTGCTGAGAGCCTCCCTAAGTTGTTGAGGCTGGCTTCGAACGTGCAATCCTCCTGTTTCAGCCTCCCAAGCACTGGAATGACAGGCATGCACTACCATGCCCAGCTTGTTGTTAGAATTTAGATTGGCGTGTCTGTGTTTAGCGTGTGCTGGGAGAAATGTTGAAGGCTTCAGGGCATGCCTCAGGAGGCAGCTGGTATAGGTTAAGTGCGATGGGAGGAGATGGGCCTGAAGTTTCTGACCCACCCTTTCTCCAAATTCCAGTCAGTTGACCTTTCTCTGTTTTACCCATTGGGCTACCTTAGATGATTTCAGCTGCATTAAAGATCCTGCTGCTAAATAAGTTTAAAGTTCAAAACTAGCTGGGCATGGTGGCACCTGCTTGTAATTCCAGTACTTGCGAGGCTAAGACTGGAGGATCACAGGTTCGCAGCCAGCCTCAGCTACTTAGTGAGGCCCTCTGCATGCAACTTAGTGAGGCCCTGTTTCAAAATAAAGACTAAAAAACAGCGCTGGGGATGTAGGTCAGAAGTAGACTGTCCCTGGGTTCAATCCCCAGTACTGCAAAAAAAAGAAAGTTCAAAACTAGTTAGTATACATGGCTCCCCAAATCTTCCCTTCCCCAGCTGTTCAGTTTTTTCATGTATTTGCTCAATAAACATTAGACCTCAGGGATTAGGCTAAATGGCACAATGGATTATAAAACAACTCACCACATTCAAGAATTTTAATCTAGCAGTATTTTGTAGTGGTCTCCACTACCATTCGATTAGGGCTACTGGGATAACTCCTACCAGGTTACAGCTAGTCTATGTGGCCTCTTCTATAATTCCCTAACTGAATTGAGGAGCTGGCTCCTGGGCCCGTGAAAAGCCTTTCAGGAGCAATAGCTGCTGTGCACGCAGGAGAGTTATGGATACTTCCTACCTTGCCAGTCAGCAGTGCTGAACATTTGTCACCTGGTACCACTTCTTCACTTGCAAGACACGCCAAGGACTTGGAGAGATTTTAGCCATCAAGATGGAGGAGAACAAGTCAGGCGTCACGCACACACCTGTAATTCCAGCACTTGGGAGGTCAAGACAAAGGTTTGAGGCCAGCCTCAGCAAATTAGTAAGACCCTGTTTCAAAATAAAATATAATCTCCCCATGGGGTCAAAAGATAGCGATGCGTATGATTATAAATAGAAAAATAGGAGACAGAGTCAGGTACTGGCAGCTTTTCCATTTTCATATGTGTGAACTTTTAATATAAATGTGAGAATGGAAAACATTAATGTTCAAAATGTTCAATGAATAAGTTTCAGAGTCCAGTTGTATAACAATTATAAAGAAATCTGTTAAATTTTTCTGGGCAATACAAGCATTTAGGTTTTTTATTGTATATTGGGGATTGAACCCAGGGGCATTCTATCTCTGAGCTACACCCAAGTCCTTTTTATTTTTTATTTTTAAACAGAGTTTCATTAAGTTACTACATGCTGACCTTGAATCCTCTGTCTCAGCCTCCAAAGTACTGGGATTTTAGCCTGTGCCACCATACCCAACTGCATTTATATTAAAAAAAAAACAAAAACAAGAAAATTCCTTATTGACAGCAACTTAATGTTCTTGGTAGCATCTTGATCACGCAGTTGATTCTCTTCGCTGTTTTCTGAGCTGTCCTACCTGCAAGTATGAGTTTTTAATATCCATCTTCTCTCTACTATTCTCATAAGCTTGCTATTAAATGCATGAAAATACAACAACATCAAAACAAATAGCAAAGTCAAAACAAAATAAAGTCAGGAGTGGTGGCACACGTCTGTAATCCCAGTACTTGAGAGGCTGAGACAGGAAGATCACAGGTTCGAAGATAGCCTCAGCAAGTAGTGAGGCTTTCGACAACTTAGTGAGACCCTTTCCACAAACAAACAAACAAACAAACAATCAAACAAACAGAAATGTACAAAGGGCTTGGGGGTGTAGATTATAGGCAAAATGTCCCTGAGTTCAATCCCCAGTACTACAAAAACAAAAAACAAACAAACAAAAAAGATGGAGAAGAACCTAAATCAATTTCCAGGGCTGCACAATTGCTCCCGTAGTAGTCCATTGCAGCAGGTCATTGTGTCATGATGGCTGGGCCAAGACCTGCTCCCCACATACAGGGCTTTATTTATTGCTCTTCAATGCTGAGTAAATGTTTGTGAAATTGCACTGACTAGGATCCGAGGTCCTCCCTGTAGAAATCTCTAAGCTGTTTGTAGAGGTGCCTGGAGAGGAGGTGTTGGGATGACTGCTCACACAACGCCTGATACAGGGTTAGGAATAGGGTCCCCTTATTCTAACTAGGCAGGGCTGACCTCACGGGCAGCATGATGGGGTCCTACGAAAGATCTGATTTCAGAGAATTCTGCTGGAAAGCACCTCTCCCTAAATACCCTTCTGGTTTTTAGAGTCAGCAACTAATTTTCTTTTCTAATGATTAACAGTTTGTCTGAAAATGCACCTATTAAAGTTTGGATCCCCCAGTACCCAGGGCCCTGTGTCATATATTTCAATATAATGAATATTATTTAATTCTTCCGTTTGAGTTCAGTTAATTAACAGGAACTTGAGAATGAGGACTGACTGAATGAAAGGCAGAAAAATGGATTCTGAGCACAAAGCTCTCTGTATTAAGACCGGGATATGGTAAACGACAGGTCTGTTCTACCAGGAGACAGACATGTCAGTGGGATTAGAGGTATATATATATTATATTTTATATTTATGATTTTTTTGTGGTGCTAGGGATGGAACCCAGGGGCATTCTACCTCTGAGCTGCACCCCCAGTCCTATTTTTTTTTTTTTTGGAAACAGGGTCTCACAAAGTTGCTGGGAGTCTCGCTAAGTTGCCAAGGCTGACTTCCAACCTGGGAGCCACCTGTCTTAGCCTCTCAAGGTACTGGGATTACAGGCGTGCGCCACCATGCCTGGCTATATTGATGATTTTATTTCTGTCCAGTGCTAACTTTACATGTTAATACCAGCTGCAAGAGAGTAGGCACTGAAGTTCAAAGCTCCTTTTGTTGGTAAAAAATGATAAATGCTTTCATATTTATATATTTATATATGTTTTGTGTCAATTTTTAGGTATGGTCCTGAGCCTTATCTATTCTGCTATCTTTATCTTTTATCCTGAAGGGAAAAAAATAAATGCAGGTCAGAGATGATCTGTGAGAATTCTTCACATTTACTACTGAATTTTTATAATAGGCTAAGAGAAAAATGTCTACCAAGACCCCAAAGTACTCATTTATCTATATATAAATGTTTTTTTATACATATATAACAGGGCATACATGCAATGCTTTACTGCTTTTAAGGTAATCATAGACAAAAAGAAATGTTTTAAAATTTGAAACAAAGTATATAGAAGTCTTTGTTGAATTTGAAATTATTTTTTTATTATTTTCTTTTTTGGTACTGGAGATTGAACCCAGAGGCATTGTACCTCCAAGCTACGCCTCCCCGCCTGATTTTATTTCTTTATTTGGAAACAGGGTCTCACTAGGGTTCTCAGAGCCTTGCTGAATCGCCGAGCCTGGCTGTGAACCTGTGATCCTCCTGTTTCAGCCTCCCAAGTACTGGGATTACAAGCATGTGAAGTGCCAAGTTCGTGATCTCACCAAAGACCACCAGGAGCCGATTCCGATGCAAAACACACGAGGGTCCTTTATTCAAGCTCGAGCTTGGGCTCCTAATGTGCACCAACGCAGTGGTCACAGGGAGAAGCCCCTTGTTCTCCGAGAACAAAGCTTTTATCCTTTAAGGAGGCAGCCCATCCCACCTTTATATTGATAGGTTAGTTTAAAACATAAGCTTGCTGGCATTTCCTGGTTGGTTTAATTTTCGTGCCTTAGGTAGGGGTCATCATTAGGGAAGCATTAACCCTATATGGTGACATTTAAGCTGATTGGTCGGGCCCGCAGAACCTTTCTCAGGAATGTCCAGGATGGGTGGGGGGCCTGCTGACTCCGGTCAGAGTGGCCCTGCCTGATTATCTGGAATTCTAGACCCAGGTGTGCTTGACACCGATTGGCTGTTTCTAGGGGTTGCTAGGGACAAGATCAGATTAGCACACTTAATGGTTTCTACAGGGTATGGGGCAACAGGCTATAGAAACTTAACTTCTAGAAAAACAGATACTTAGGCCTATCCTACTTAAAGCTTTAACTAAAGCCTGTCATGGCTTCGCTTTGGTTCTTCACATGCACCACCATGCCCGGCTGAATTTGACATTATTAAAAATTCTGGAATTTCATTTTATTTTGTGGCACTGGAGATTGAAATCAGGGGCATTTTACCTCTAAGCTACACTCCAGTCCTTTTTTATTTTTTATTTTGAAATATGGTCTTGCTAGGTTGCTGAGAATCTCGCTAAGTTGCTGAGGCTGACTTTGAACCTGCGATCCTTCTGTCTCAGCCTCCCAAGTACTGGGATGATAGGTGTGTGCCACCATGCCCAGCCTAGAATTTTAAAACTAACAATTTTCATGTAAAAAATTTTAATATCTAAGAATGCATAAAATGCATAAGAATCTTTGGAATGTTCTAAAAATCACTCTGAGTTAAGTATTATGAAACTTAATTTGGCATGCTTACCTATTAACAAGGTCTGATGAATGGTTGGTTTGTAATTTCAGGGATGCAATACTGAAGACATTTTTTTTAAAGACTAGACACACAGTTGACTCATTAAGTAATTTGTTTACTATTGTGTTATCCTTCTGTACATAGAGACCTCAGTAGGCTAAACAGGTATAGTATGCTAGGTAAAAATACATTAACGATGTCATCTTGCATTGAAAGTCAAAGAGTTCTTTATAATATTACATCACGGTATATTGCAATCCACTCTTTCTCCTGTGGTTGGATTGGTCCAGCAAATATGACGTGTGTCCTTCCTCTATTACTGCATTCCAACAGCCTGTAATACCACCCCATTCACCTTTGTTCATTCATCTCCTAACCATCTTTCAAGTTCCCACTGAAGTCTCCTCCGTGTCTGGAGTTTCCTGTGACTCCTTTGTTCATTGCACCTCTACTCCATGGCCAGCTTCTTACATCCTGTTTGCATTATTCCTTGGACATTTAATACCAACAGACATTTCCTGAGTGCCTACTATGTCCAAGCATTATGCTAAGTGCATTTTCTTATTTAATCTTCAAATCTTATAAGAAGAGTACTATTCTTTCCCCCATGTTATAGATGAGGAAATATTTCAGGGAATTTAAGTAAAGACCACAGCTTAATCGATAAAACCTAGATTCAAATGGGTAATCTTACTTGCTATTACCTTGTAACTCGTTGTTTATTGTAATTTCCTCCCACCCCCACCCCCAGTTTGGAATTGGGAGGGTTGCGATGTTTGTTACTGGCCCTCTCTTGCTCATGGCTTCTGGAGTGATGCTCTGCTGTTAGTGAAATCTCAATAGATGTCTACTGAAGAGTGGAAAGCACATCAGCATGGATTTACATCTTCTTCCTTTACCTTTTATGGAAACATTTTTCTCTACATTAAGCAATCACTCATTACGACACTTCAGTGATATGAGGTGTTCAGTCTATGAGTGTCTTAGAAATATTACCAGATTTTTTTTATCTATCTCAGAAATACTGAGATCTTCTCAACTGTGGGGCACTGTGAAAAAGTAGTCACAGGGAAGACTTTGAACATATTGGATCAATCTTAGGTGAAATCCTATTCAGGGCAAAGTATGTTTACATTTTTTCTTCTAACAGTGTTTGGCTATTGAGAAAAAAAGGAATAAACTAATTAGTAAGACCTAAAACCACAGAAGTTTGTCTATGCTAAATATACTGAAAATTGGCTGGGCATGGTGGCACACGCTTGTAATTCCAGTACTTGAGAGGCTGAGACAGGAGGATCCGGGTTCACGGCCAGTCTCAGCTACTTAGTGAGGCCTTCGCAACTTAGCGAGACCCTGCTTCAAAAGAAAGAATAAAAAATAGGGCTGGGGGTGTAGCACAGAGGTAGATTGCCCCTGGGTTCAATTCCCAGTACTGCAATATATATATACACACACTGAGAATTGGGAGAATGTCTGTTTGTATAATGATTTTTAGTAACTGTTGCTAAAGAAAAACCTTGATAGAGCCAGGCATGGTGGTACATGCCTCAAATCCCAGTACTTGGGAGGCTGAGACAGGAGGGTTACAGGTTCGAGGACAGCCTCAACAACTTAGTGATACCCTGTTTCAAAAAAAAAAAAAAAGGCAGTGGGTATAGCTCAAAGGTAGAATGCCCCTGGGTTCAATCCTCAGTACCAAAACCAAAACCCCACCCCAAAAAGACAACATAAAACAAAACAAAAACAAAAATCCAACCCTTGATAGCAAGCTTGTATCATCCTTTTAAAACCTCTTACTATGCATGATTGCTGTAGGTGCAGAATGTCATTACATCAAATGATTCATCAATATCAATGTATTACTGTTGATACATCATCTGAACGTTCAGATGGTTGTACCTACAATAGGACTGAAATATTTCACAATACCATGTTAGCATTTCATCACAATGATTAATCTTATCTTCCTTCCCCTGGGCCACTGTGACTTCTGTTCCAGAGTAACTATCAACCAAGAGGTGTTTAAGAAAGCACATCGCATTGCCCTGGCAGACAAAATATTCCGTTTTTTTTTTTAGGTTTGATTTCTAAATGGAATTGCCTCAGGGTCAAATGATTACGAATTGGATGAGTGAGGAGAACATTTTATCAAAATATATTTCCAAGTTGAACGAATGCCTCAGGCTACCGGGGTGTCGCTGTGTGTGAAGGATCAGTGTTTAAAGGCTACCATAGGAAGGTTAGTCATGCATAGGCAAACGTGCTTACATTCAGCTCCAGAACTATAGCATTAAAGGTTCTTAAAGACTTCCATATAATAATAATTATTTTTTTGTGGTACTGGGGATTGAACCCAGGGTCATTTTACCTCTGAGCTACACCCCAAACCTTATTTATTTATTTATTTATTTATTCATTCATTCTTTTTTATGGTGTGTATGTGGCACTGGGAATTGAACCCAGGGGCATTCTACCTCCGAGTTATACACCCCGCCCTATTTTATATTTTATTTTATTTTTTTATATATTTACTTTTATTGTTTTAATGTGCTTTTATTGTTGCATTGGAGTCTTACATCACAGTGAATATCAATTTGATGTTAACATACATGCACACAGCTCATAGTGTCCCTTCCGCCTCCCCCTACCCGTATGAAGTACCAAGAATGATGTTGGTTTATTCTCACATGTACATATTGTTTTGATAGTAATTCCACCGATTTGCTTCTTTCATGCCCTTCTCCTTCCCTGTACCACTTCCCCTGCCCCACTAAGGGTTCTCCATTATCAACCAGAGTCCCTTGTGTGTCCCCACTACTCCCTAGGTTGCACATATTAATGAAAACATATGACCCTTCTTTTTTTGTGATTGACTGATCTCGCTTAACATAATGTTCTCCAGATCCTTTCACTTTCTTGAAAATGATGTTATTTTGTTCTTCTTTTTTTTTTGCGGTACCGGGGATTGAACCCAGGGGCGTTCTACCTCCGAGCTACACCCCCGGCCCTATTTTTTATACTTTATTTTGAAACCAGGTCTCACGAAGTTGTGAGGGCCTAAGTAGCTGAGGCTGGCCGCGAACCTGGATCCTCTGGTTTCCGCCTCCCAAGTACTGGGATTACAAGCATGCACCACCACGCCTGGCCTTATTTTGTTCTTCTTTATTGCTGAGTAGAATTCCATTGTGTGTATTTCCCATAATTTCGTAATCCACTCATCTGTTGATGGACACCTAGGTTGGTTCCATAATTTGGCCGCTGTGAATTGTGCTGCTATGAACATGGGTATGCATATATTACTGTAGTTTTCTGGTTTCAATCCCTTTGGTATGATACCCAGTAGTGGAATAGCCGGATCATATGGTGGATCCATTCCCAGTTTTCTGAGGAATCTCCACACTGATCTCCATAGTGGTTGAACTAGTTTGCAATCCCACCAACAGTGTAGAAGAGCCCCAGTTTCCCCACATCCTCACCAACATTTGTTGTTGTTTGACTTCTTAATGATTGCCATTCTAATTGGGATTAGATGAAATCTTAGAGTAGTTTTGATTTGCATCTCCCTGATTGCTAATGATGTTGAACATTTTTTCATGTATCTATTGGCCATTTATTTATATTTTTCTTTTTGCGGTACTGGGGATGGAACCCAGGAGCATTCTACCTCCGAGCTACACCCCTAGTTCCATTTTTTATTCTTTATTTTGAAACACGGTCTCATTAAGTTGCGGAGGGCCTCACTAAGTAGCTGAGGCTGGCTGCGAACCCACGATCCTCCTGTCTCAGCCTCCCAAGTACTGGGATTACAGGCGTGTGCCACCATGCCTGGCTCTATTGGCCATTTGTATCTCTTCTTTCGTGAAGTGTCTATTCATTTCAGTTGCCCACTTCTTGATCAGATTATTTGTTTTCTTAGTGTAAAGTCTTTTAAGTTCTTTGTATATCCTAGATATTAGACCTCTGTCAGAGGGATAGCTTGCAAAGATCTTCTCCCATTCTGTAGGCTTTCTCTTTAGGCTCTTGATGGTTTCCTTTGATGAGCAGAAGCTTTGTAGTTT
>PVJS01053246.1:0-13349 GCA_004027185.1 Glis glis | reverse complement strand
TGAGACCCTGTTTCAAAATAAAGAATAAAAAATAGGGCTGGGGTATAGCTCAGAGGTAGAATGCCCCTGGGTTCAATCCCCAGTACTAAAAAAAAAAAAAAAGGAAGGGAGGGAGGGAGGGAGACATATACACACTTCATTTATCCCTGAGAATTTAAAAATATGTCTATATAAAAATTTATGGCCGGGTGTGGTGGCGCACACTTGTAATCCCAGTACTTGGGAGGCTGAGACCAGAGGATCTGGGTTCGCGGCCAGCCTCAGCTACTTAGTGAGGCCCTCTGCAACTTCATGAGACCCGATTTTAAAATAAAGGATAAAAAATAGGGCCAGGGGTATAGCTTGGAGGTAGAATGCCCCTGGGTTCAATTCCCAGTGCCGCAAAAAAAAAAAAAATTGTACATGAAAGTTGAAAGCGGCTTTATTTATAATAGTCCAAAAGAGGGAAACCCCAAAATATCCTTCAATAGGTAAATGGTTAAACTGTGGTACATCCACACCATGGAATACTACTATTCAATAAAAAGGAACAAATGACTCACATGTTGGATGACTCTCATGGACATCACATGAATGAAAACAAAGTCAATCTCAAAAGGTCACATACTGTATGGCTCTGTTTATATCCCATTCTCAAGATGAAAAATTACAGAGCGAGAACAGATTAGTAGTAGCCAGAGGATACTTGTGGCTGGAAGGTAAACTCGCTTACAAAGAAGTAGCATGATAAAGAGCTGTGTGGTGAGAGAACAATTCTGTATCTTTTGTTGTTCTTTGGTGCTGGGGATCAAATCCAAGACCTCACACACGCTAAGCACATACCTACCACTGAGCACACCCCCAACCTCAGTGTTATATCTTGATCATGGTGGTGGTTATATGAATCTACACGATAAAATTACACAGAAACACACACACACACACACACACACACACACACACACACACACACGAATGCATTTAAAATGGATGGGATTTGAATAAGGTCTGTGACGGGTTGTACCAATGTCAGTTTCCTGGCTTTGATACTGTCCTGTGGTCATGTGAGATATTATCCTTTTGGGAAAACTAGGTGAACAGTATATGAGAACTTCTCTGCACCATTTTTGCAGTTGCTCCCAGAACATATTATTTCTAAATGATTAAGTCTCTGGCAGACCATAGGTCAGA
Organism: Glis glis; assembly: GCA_004027185.1. Taxonomy (NCBI): domain Eukaryota; kingdom Metazoa; phylum Chordata; class Mammalia; order Rodentia; family Gliridae; genus Glis; species Glis glis. The sequence goes on along the minus strand of PVJS01053246.1, from coordinate 12,179 downwards.
CACACACAATCTAATTGCAATCAAAGCATGAGGGCCTTTTAACCTCATATTTATTTGAGACTAGAATGTGTGAAATTTTAATAGAGCGATTCTCATATTATTAAATACTATTAACCTCAGAAGTTGTTCAGGAAGCCGCTGAGGTTACTGGGGGGAAAGTGAGCCATGTTCAAGGAAAGCCTAACTTCACTTACATAAAAAAGCATTTCAATAAGAAGAGGTAGCCTACCTTAGACCTTTATTACTTTTTTGGTACTAACCTATTTTTATTATGGTATAACTTACATACCACAAAACTCAATCTTTTTAGCAGTTTTTAATATAGCCACAAAGTTGTACCACCACCACCATTGCATAATTCCAGAACATTCCCATCACCCCAAAAAGAATTCCCATAGCTACTAGCAGTCTGTTCTTCCTCCAGCCTCTGGCAACCACAGGCCTACCCCTGTCTCTGTGGATTTGCCTACTCTGGACATTTCCTATAAATGCAACCATGCAACATGTGGCTTTTGTGTCTGGCATTTTTCACCTAGAAATCATGTTTTCAAGGTTTATCCATGTCTGCTTTTTATTTTCCCTTTTTTAACAGTTTTATTATTTTTATTTATTTATTTTATGGTCCTAAGGATTAACCCCAGGGGCATTTTTACCTCTGAGATACACCCCAGCCCTTTTTTTTTTTTTTTTAGAAACAGGGTCATGCTAGGTTGCTAAGAGTCTTACTATGTTGCTGAGGCTGGCCTTGAACTTGCGATTCTCCTATCTCCGCCTCAATCCCAAGTACTAGTATTATTGGTGTGTGCCACTACGCTTGGTTTTAACAGTTTTATTAAGGTATAATTTACAAATCATAAAATTTACTTATCTTAAGTGTACAGTTCAGTTATTTTCAGTAAATTTACAGTGTTGTATAACTGCAATTTCTGTCCAACTTTGGACCATTTCCATCACTTCAGAAAGTTCCTTTTTGCCCATTGCATTCATCCCTCCTCCCCAAGTGCCCAGGAAAGCACTGATTTGTTTACTATCTATAGACTTGCTATTACTGGCATCCATGTCAATTTTTTTGAAGGATTTCTTTAAGGGGGAATTTGAACAGAAAATTATGCAGAGTAGAATAATGAACCTCTAGGTACTCACTCACCTAACCTCAACAACCTCACCCCTCCACATCACCATGACCGCCTCACCTTATATTAGTTTGAATCAAATCCCAGACACCATATAATTTCTTTGTAAATATTTCAGCAAGGACATAATCATTACAGCAGCTGCATAAACATTGGTACTCTAATAAGGATTTTATTTCTTCTTATTTTAGTGGCCTACCTCTAGCAAGTACTGGATTGTTCTTTTTTACTTAAAAGAGACACTAGATTAGGGTATTTGTTCTGTCTAATAAAAGCATTAAAGGGGGAAAATATAAATAGTATCACGAACTAAGAAAAGCATAAATAGTATTATGAACTAAAAATCTCAAACAAAATTCTCTAGATGCCCAAATTCAAAGCGATCTGAAATTTGATAAATACCTCCATATTTCTTCTGACAGCCAGGAACTCATGTGGGGGTTGTTTACTATTTTCACTTTTCCCTGTCATCCCAGGAGAGAACTAGAGGTTATTACAAGGGTGTTTTGCTTTTGTTTTTTTCAGCATGCACCTTTCTAAAAATTACAAACCAGAAAGCACTTCAAGATGTCTAGATGAGGCTAAAAAAAGAAGCAATTTCACACAGAAAGGTGCTTATGAACCCAAGAAACAGGATTGACGGCTTTCTTGTTCTTTTTAGGGTTTATGTTTGTTTTAGGAATGGTAGAAGACAAGCAGATATTCACTATAATAAGGTGAAGGAAAAACAAAAGAGAGAAGGAGGAAGGCGCAGTAAGGAGAGGGAGATGGGAGAGTCCATGCTGGACGACTCTTACCTTGTTGTGTGCGATCAAGAGGCAATTGGAGTGCTCGTGTTCGCACGCAATTCCATAGTCAGGGATCAGACCCACCAACTCTCGGACAAATCGTACCACTTCCTCGTGCCAGGGCACATTGGCCATGGTAAGGCTGCTTGCTGAGCTTTCTCCACAGTAGGTAACACCCTGTGGGCAAATCACAGCAGTCGTGAGTGATCACAGACCTACTTGGACGTCTCAGAGTCAATAGGGCTTCCTGAGATCTTCTAATCCAATCCAATCCAACCCATATTTTAAAGTGAAGAAAGTGATAGAAAGATGATAAAATCTGCTGAGGAGGTCATACTGCTTTGTCAGCAGTACTGACAATGACAGCAGCGAAGCTTCCAGGCCAGTGCTCTCTCCACTTGACAATGCTGGGGCTTGAGCATCTATGTTTTGTGCCATTGATAATCTGCTATAAAGTATTATTATAACTGAATCAACAGTGTATCTTTCCATTCCGATTCATTTATGTACTATAATAGGTTAATCCTAAAGGGTTTAAGATCTTCTACTACAATAACAGGAGTATAGAAGATACCCATCAATGCACTGACCAACTGATTCACAAGGAAAATAAGGTGAGCTACCATTTTCCAGTATAATTTGAGACTGGCACTTTTTTATACTTTTCCTATAAAGTACCAGATAGGAATCCCTTTGACATTATTCTTTAAGGAGAACACTTTGTGATGTATTATGAATAAATATATATATATATATGTATATGTATATATGTATATATATAGATATAAACCATACCAAAGAGAATTTTTTTTTTTGGCGGTACTGGGGATTGAACGCAGGGGTGGGTGTTCTACCTCCGCGCTACGCCCCCGGCCCTATTTTTATACTTTATTTTGAGACCGGGTCTCACGAAGTTGCGGAGGCCTCACTAACTAGAGAGAGAGAGAGAGAGAGAGAGTGCGCGAGCTGAGGCTGGCCGCGAACCCGGATCCTCCTGTCTCCACCTCCCAAAGTACTGGGATTACAAGCGTGCGCCACCACGCCTGGCCCAAAGAGAATTTATTTGTGGATATACACACATACCTTAACACACACCTACCTACCTACCTTCACACATACAGACATACACACACACATACACATTTATCTCGCCAATACAGAAAAACCTATTAAGTACAACTGCAGTAAAATATATTGGCTTCTCTTTTGAACTGTACCTGACAGCCCAGGCATATAAGACCTAAAAGTTTCATACCCAAGTTCTCAATTTGGTAAATTACATAATAATAAGTGATTAATTTTCTAATAATAAGGGACACCTTCAGTCTGCAGGCTCTTCAAATGTCCCTAAATCCAAAATTTTTGTGCTACTGGTTTCAATGTTGTAGATATGCTTCCACTAAGCAGGTAACCGCTGAAATAAAAAGGTATGTGCGCCACTCACACAGTGTCTCTCTCTCTCTCATACCAACACACACACAGACACAGACACACACTACACAAGATTGGAGGAGGGAAAATGGCATTAAATTTTAAAAAAGAAAAAACCCACAAATGAGCACTGCAGAGTGACCCTGGCCCCCACAGATGGCAGAGTTGAGACTTGGCCGAAGACTCAGATGAGCTCTGCAAAACGCCCTACTCCAGATGGCTGTTCAAAAAGATGACTGGTGTACTAAACTGAGAGGGCCTCTGCTGCATATAAACTACCTACAACCCAGCTGAATTATAACAAACAAGAGAATCTTCTCCATTTGCCCACTGGTTTACAAAATTCATTAAACTAAGTTTTAGGTTAAAAAAAAAGCAAATACTATATAGTTCAAGATATCATGAAGAAAGTATGGCTGAAAAACTGAGCTAAACTTACCCAAATGCATAAAAAAAGAAAATACATAATACATTATTCATAAGACTTATTCATAGGTCATAAAATGCACTTAAATACTGCTTATGCTGGGTGAATTACACAAACAACCATGTACATCATAGCTGATTCAAAGGAATTTCTTTCTAATATTTAAAAAGTTAGTTCGCTGAAGCACAGAGATTTCAGATAAGATCTTATATTCATGACAATGGCTTCTGAAAATATTTTATTATTCATCAATAATAAATCACGATACATTGAGGGAGATTTGGTTTGGAACTGGCATGAGAGAATGAATGCCCCAGTGCATTATTATGCCTTCACATAATACTTCTCCTTACAATCTATGATGCTTGGTAATTTACAAAGCACTTTCACATAAAAATTCTCATTTTAGTCCAACATAACCCTCTGAGGTAAGCAGAGAACTTACTGGGAACTTCCTTGGCCTTTGCTGTGATAGAAATGCGTTGGGCAGAAACGGTCTCAGTCTAATGAGATCGCAGGTCACCTTCATGACTAACCCCCCACTCAGGTCTGGCTACTGGTCCCTCACTGTCTGGAGTTCTTGCTGCTCTGACCACTTCTCTTTCTCCTACACTCCAGTCTACCCATGACTCTGCCCTGACTTCACGCCTGATCACGGCTGACACTGAACGATCTAAAAACACTGAAGTCTTTCCCTTATACCATGGTCGTCTGCCACCTTCTCCATCACCACTCGGACTCTCCACCCATTAGTCACCGGCAGCAAGTTCTCTCACGACTTTGAATAAGGGATGACCTCAAGAAAACAAAAGTGTACATGTGGCACTCAAACAGCAAAGTCACTCACTCCGGAGTCTGCAGGCTGAGGAATGACAAGTGGGCCCAAAGAAAGCCTGTGAGGAACAGGCCCACGTATGCATCTTTGGGGACACGTAACCCGTGCCATCCCAGCCTGGTGGCTTCTAAAGCATCGCGCGCTGCTCTAGGGGATGAGACCCATAAGGTCTTTTTTATTGGCTGCTTGGCAAGTTTGCCTTGGGATTCATGGCCAATGGAAAAAACATATTTCGGCAGTTTGACTACTTGATATTCAACTTAAACCAACTGCATGTCAAAAGATTTCTAATATTGCTTTTGTCCTCTACAGTTTAATGACAAAAGAATGAATTTTTATTTTTAGCAACATAACCAGAACATATCACTTCTTTTAACCTAAAAAATGCTTCAATAGAGTTGCATATGGTGGCATATGCCTGTAATCCCAGTACATGGGAAGCTGAGACAAAACCATTGCAGGCTCAAAGCCAGTCTCAGCAACTCAGCAACTTAATGAGACTCTGTTTCCAAATAAAAACAATTAAAATAGGGCTGGGGGTGGAGCCTGAGGTAGAAGGCCCCTGTACCACACACACAAAAAAAGCTTCAACAGCATTCCCCCAAAACAGCCCCAGCTTCCTTCCTCCGTACCCTTCCAACACTGGACTGTCAGCCACACACAAGCCTGTGCCTTTGTCCACACACAGGTGTCTCCAAGCTAGACTGCCCTGGCGTCCTCCATTATCAGGGACCCTACCCCACCTGACCCCAAGCTCATCGTTTCCTGTGCAAATCGGTCATGTGATGTGTCTGAACTCTGAGCTCTTAGACAGCAGGGGATGTGCCGTGTTCTCCTCTGTACCCTCAACCAATCTATGCTGAATGAGCCAAAGACCAAGTCATACATTCTTCTATGACAGTAAACTCCAGAACTCTTCTAATATAAAAATTTCATTCATCTTATTCAGTATTTTTCTGTTCTTTAGTAATTATGAAGCAACTGTTAAACACTACTTGGGCATTTCTACATAGAGGAGCAATTGACAATCTTCATTACCTTTGTGTGGAGAAACAGAGTGAAGGAGAGAGACAGAGAAAGGGACTGAGGCTATGCTAAGACAATCGTTTTGCAAGGTGAATTCTGCAAGGATTGAGTGCTATAAGACACAGTGCTAACAGGAAGTAGCTTGAAATCATTTGACAACAAATAATTACTGAGCACTTACTGTTCTCAAGGTGCAATGCTAGGCAGAGAACACAAAGGCAGTATTTCATTAACAAATGGATTGGGTCATTAGAGCCTTCAATAAAGCTGATGTTTGTAGCATGAAGCACATTTTCACAAACAAGCAAGCAAATGATAGTTAAGATTCTCAGCCTAGCAAATAAAGGCCTATTTAAACCTAATGAAGCTAAAATGTTAATTTAGAGGGAATATAACAGAAAAATATTTTACAAGGCTAGCAATGAAATAAAAGAGGAAATCAATATAATAATGAAATGGCTTCTATTGATTTAGTTTAAATAAATGTACCTAATGGAAAGAGATCTAAATGTTTACTGAATCCAAGCATAGGTTACCCCATTGAATCCTCAAAACAGAATTCTCAAATATGTAATATTATTCTAATTTTAGTATTGAGAAAATTTAGGATCAAAGAAGATAAGCTGCCTCAGACTACATTGGTACATCTTAGGTATGTATCAAAACTGCGCTCTATCACTTCTGCACAAGAGACTCCAGTGTGTGCAGATCATGAGAGATCCCTGGGTCCCCCACATACACGCATACATCTGGGAGAGGAGATGCTCAGGGTTCCAGCTGAAGACGACACCCCCACATTTACAATCTCTCTTTGTGACCTAAGGGTGTTATTACTATGACTTACACAACCAAAGTTAGTGATTTTCTTCCTTTAGACTCACAAATAAAATGAAAAGAAAAAGTATAAAGAAGGTATGAAAAGGAAGACAGAATTTACTAATCCAGTTAGGTCAGTGCTAGAAGACAAAATGACAAAAAAAAAGATGAATAAGGATACACATAGATGTGATAAACCTTATTCAACGTGTATTTAGCAATTTGCAAATAGTTCAGTACAGTATTCTGAACACATGTATGTTTCTATTTTAAAATTATAGAAATTACTAATAAAAAGACAAGCAACCCAACTGAAATACAGAGGATATGAACAGCACTGTGTTTGCTTCTATGGGGAACCCAGGCGTATCGCTAACCTAGGGCCAATTTGTATTATTAATTGTACACCTTGGGGGCACTTCCATGACCTTGAGGTATTATTAAATTTGAACTCGAAACCCCTTTAAGGTTTAAAGGGAGACTGGGGAGACTTTTCCTTTTTACCAAGAGCATAGGTAAAGAGCGAGGCTTCCAAGTGCTAGCCCGTGTCAGTGGGCAAGCTTTTTCCTAATCTGTCCTGACACAGAAGGTGACAGGCCAAGTCTTGTCTTTAAACTCAAGTGCTGTCCCTACAGGAAGCGTGCAGTGCCACCACAATCTCTTTTCTCTTTTTTCTGCCTCTAAGGGTTTTCTTTACAGACCTGACAGATCAGCTATGTTCTCAAAAGTACGTATTTCCTAACATAGTGACTTCTAAGCGTTTATTTTTGATGGGATTTGAGGTTATCTTAGCCTGCCATATTGCCAGTTCTCATCAAATGTTTTCTGGAGAGGACTTATTATTTTTAAGACTCTTCCACTTTAGAAAGTTTTAAACTTCATAAGGAAACAAAAAAGATGCCTTTGTAGACATTAAATAGTTTAATCCTATTGAACAGGAAAGCGTGGCTTATCCAGTCACTGATTCCATTTTAGTCTTGTTTTTTTGGCAGTGATGCAGATCGAACCTAGGGTCTCAATGGTTTACCACGAACTACACCCCAGCCCTCTTTGTTTTCTTTTTTTACTTTCTTTCTCCCCCCACCCTTTGGTACTGGGGATAGAACCCAAGGGAATTCTACCTCTAAGGGACACCCCTAGGCATTTCTAGTTTTTTATTTGAAACAGAGTCTCGCTAAGTTGCCAAGGTTGGCCTCAAACCTGCAATCCTCTTGTGTCAGCCTCCCCAGTACTGGGATTACAGACGTGCACCATCGCGTCCAGTTCCCCAGATCTTTTTATATTTTATTTTGAGGCAGGGTCTTACTGAGTTGCCCAGGCTGGCCTTGAACTTGTGATCTCCTGCCTCAGTCTCCCAAGGAGCTGGGATTGCAGGCATGAACCACCATACCAGGCTCCATTTCAGCCTTTTGAATTGATACAGTACAGAATTATGAAAAGCTAATAAGCCTTCCCTTTCTCCTAGACAGAACACCATTAATGTGATATATATCCTTCCATACTTTTCTTATATAAATAAATCTAAACATATATAGTTGAACATGTAATCAAATAATAAATATTCTATAACTTGTTTTGCCTTTTAATAGTATACCATATTCATTTCTTTTTTTTTTTTTTTTTTTTTTTGCGGTACCGGGGATTGAACCCAGGGGCATTCTACAGCAGCTACACCCCCAGCCCTATTTTTTTTATTTATTTTGAAACAGGGTCTCACTAAACTGCAGAGGTCCTCGCCAAGTAGCTGAGGCTGTCAGTGAACCTGGATCCTCTGGTCTCAGCCTCCCAAGTACTGGGATTACAAGCATGCGCCACCACGCCCGGCTCTAAGTACACCATATTCTAAAAACATCCCCTTTGCCACTTCACCTTAAAAGGAAGACACTTCCTTAACTTGCTGGACAGATGAGAGGTGAGCTAACAAAGCATGCAATCAAATCGCCTAGTGGACCGGCATCTGACATGGTAGGACATCTGTACCTGAGGTCTTCTATAAGAGACACATGGGTCATAATTATGCTTTCCCCTGATACAGCACAAAATGTCATCTATTACATTGTGTTTTATTATTAAAAACATTTAAAACTGCGTCTAGGTTATACATTTCTCTAACAATTTCAAATTATTAAATCTCTCAAAGTAGCTCATTTTACTTTTGTAGATTTTGCCTGTTCAGTAAGATACACATTTTGCAAATAGTACATATATGTCAAACTTTTTATCTCCAGTGTTTTAACAAGGGCTGGCACATGAAGAGAGCTAATAAATACTGCTGAATGTAGGAATAAAACAGCAAGGTGGGAAACTTGTTTGAAAGAAACTGTGTTGTTATATAACATCTTAGATACAGACAGAAGACTTGATCTATTCCCTAGTAATGTTAATAATTTGTCAAGCTAAAAAAATACCCATCAGAAAATTATAGCATTTGCCAAGTAGCAACAGGGATGTTTGCAGAATATAGTATACTATTAAAAGGCAAAACAAAGCCGGGCGTGGTGGCACACACTTGTAATCCCAGTACTTGGGAGGCTGAGACAGGAGGACTGCAGGTTTGCAGCCAGCTTAGCAAGTTAGTGAGGCCCTCTGCAACTTAGTGAGATTCTGTTTCAAAATAAAAAATAAAATAGGGCTGGGAGTGTAGCTTAGAGATAGAATGCCCCTGGGTTCAATCCCCAGCACACACGCACACAAACAATAAACAAAAAAAGCAAAACAAGTTATAGAATAATATTATTTGATTACATAGTCAACTATATATGTGTAGATATTGTGATAGTCAATCTAGGTTGTCAACTTGACCTGATCATGACACACCCAAGATTATGTGATTTTGGGTGTGTAACAGCAGATTAAACAGAAAGCCCTGCCCTGAATGTAGGCAGCAGGATTCTGATAGGTGCGGACTTAGATAAAAGAGGGAGAAGCCACGTAGAGCGTGTGCGACTCTTTCCAGGAAAACACATCTGCTCTCGCCTGAGATCGTCGGCCGCTGGCTTCGCCTTTCTCCGAAGAGCTTCTTGATCTTCTCGGCCTCCAGCTCTTGGAACTGAAACTTCACCATCGTTTCTCCGAAGAGCTTCCTGATCTTCACGTCTTGGACTGGGACTGAATTAGTGGTTGCTCCGATCCTAAGACCGTTCGACCAGCTACTGGTTCCTCTGACCCTCCACGTGCAGTCAGAACCTGGGACTACATTGCTTCAAACTGTAAGCCCATCTGATAAATCCCTTTTTTCAAATATACTCATTCTGTGCATTCTGTTAATCTAGAGAACCCTGTCCAATACAGATATATTTATATAAGAAAAGTATAGAAGGATATATGTCATTGCTTCCTTCAAGAAATAATATTTACTGATTTTTTAATTATAAAATACCGTGTTCTCTATAGGAAACATGACTTTGAGAGACAGGAACGAGGAGATGGGGAGAAGAAGGAAGAAAAAAAGGTGACCAAGTCATCCAGCCAAGTCGCTTTATAATAAAAGAGGTTTTACTACAACATAATTTGAGGCAGTATTCTTTAATGGCTATGTCATAAATTAAAATGCCACTAACCTGTGATGTTGGCAAAGTTTTCTTAAACCAGGACATATATTTTCAGATGCATTTGTACCTTTTCATCATTAAAGCTCTTGCCAAGAGTAACTTTTGAAATTAAGGGCAATTTCAAAAGAAAAGAATGTCTTTGGCCTGATCAGAGATAAAATGATACACACTAACAGTATTCCATCTGTCCCCCTCCCCAGCCCTCAGAAAGTTGAATGTGCAAGACAGCGGTGAAACTTTGAAACGCCTTCTCATGCAACTTAGAGAGCAAGCCATTTCTAAAACAGACACTGAAAAAGTGAGCTGGCTTTCAGAGACAGGGTGAAGTGAACAGTCCTGGCACTTTTTCTCATTTTGTGGATGCTTACTGCCCCCCCCAACACTTTTATTTTTTAATTTGAAACGGGGTCTCAGTACATTGCTGAGCCTGGCCTCAAACATGTGATCCTCCTGTCTCAGCCTCCAAAATACTAGGATCATAGACGTGCGCCACCATGCCCAGCTCCAGGTGTTATTCTTGATCCCTTTTTCTTCTACCCTGTACATCTGATCTAACAATAAGTTCTGTTGGTTCTACTTCTAAAAATTATCCTAAATGTGCCCACTGCTCTCTAACTATACTACCAATGGCCTTCCCAAACTGTTCTATCTCTTGCCTGGATTGAACAATAACTTGGTAACTGGTCTACCTACTTCTACGACTGCCTTCTATAACCTATTTATGAACAACAGCAGGATGATCTTTTAAAATCATAAATCAGATCACATCACTCTGTGGCTTAAACACTAGTGCATGTGGTATTTTAAAAATGTACCATTAAACTTCGTTTAAATTTCAACTCCCTTATCTTTGCTTGAAAGGCCTAATAAAATCTGCCCCCAACCACTTCTGTGATTCATCATGTGCAAGGCCAACCTCAGCTGCTCCACTGGAACCACACAGGTCCTCTGTGCGGTGGCTGTGCCATCTGCCAGAATGCTCTTATCCCAGCCTTTGTGTATTGCCTTGCTTCTTAGTATTCAGGTACCAACTTTTCTAAAAAGTCCATTTTCTCAGAAAAGCCTTCCTGAAACAATCAACCATAATATCTAGCAAAACAATATCTGCATTGACTCTTTGACCCAGAAATCTGCTTGTAGGAATCCATCCCAAAGAAACACTGGCAAAAATATGAAAGAGACAAGCAGATATTATAAGCCTCCAAACGGACATATATAATCACCAATGAAATATTCTTAGAATATAAACACATACACACATACACACATACACACACCTCTGAATTCAATCAACATTCCCATGATCTAACTACCAGTTTACAGGAGATATGGGGGCAGAGGAACAAGCAATCAAAAAATCCAAAATATAAGTATGGGGAACCAGCCAGAATAAGTGATCCATTTCCTATAACAAAATAAATAACAAGGAGGAAAACAATGGAGGAGGAACTGATGCATTAAAAGAAATTTATGTGAGAAATACAATGTATGATACTTATTTGGATCCTAATTCAAAAATATAGTTTAAATAAAAATAAATAAATCTGTAAACTTGAAACCTCTGTATTCCAATAATTAAAAATTTTTAGTTGTGAGCCTGGTATTCTAAATAACTGTTTAAAAAGAGTACATGAGTCAGGCGTGGAGGTACACACCTGTAATCCCAGTACTTGGGAGGCTGAGACAGGAGGATCGCAGGTTCAAGGACAGCCTCAGCAACTTAGAGAGGCCCTCAGCAACTTTAGACCCTTTTCCAAAATAAATAATAAAAAGGGCTGAGGGTGTAGCTCAAAGGTAGAATGCCCTTGGGTTCAATACCAAGTGCCAAAAAAAAAAAAAGAGACAGAGAGAAAGTACATGACATAATTATGCACAAATGATATAATGTGGAGAGATCACTTCAAAAAATCTGGGGCAAGAGCTGAGAAAATGGGTAGGAGAACAGTTGAAACAAACTGGTCACACGTTGCCATTGTTGACGGTGAGGAATGCACAGATGGGAGTTTATCAGACCATCCATCCACTTCGGTGAAATTTTTCAAGGTACAAGTTTATTTAAAAGCCAAGCAAGTACTCACTACAACACTATTTTATTTCTCAGCTTAATGTCACTATGTAGAATTACTCATCTTGTGTTGTCTACCTCCCACTCAAATATAAACTCTCTAAGAG